>SEYY01005184.1:10000-26194 GCA_009176605.1 Armadillidium nasatum | reverse complement strand
TTTTTTTGCAAAAAAAAATACGTTAAAAACAAGAAAAAAAACATTTCAACAAAAATGATTATAAAGAGTCATGAGAATTTTTATTTTGCTATTGTTTTAATTAATTTTTGTATCTATAATAATCGCTATCCATTCATTATCTAATTTGTACAAAATAATTTAAAAATTATTCCATGTTTTTATTTACACATTTCCATATTTGGTCGAGAAGGGTTCTATATAAATGAAAGAACACACGGGAAAAAACCCACTCTCTAGGTTCTATCATTTATTTTTTGTAGTCGTTAGTATTTAACTCGACTGGGTAAGCATTAAATCGGCTGCAATAACAGCAATTTTCAATTAAGCTATTCAATGAAATACTTTGACTTGAATCATAAAGCGTAAAATGTACTCCCGCATGATTCATTTTTTTTATGAATATCCTCGAATAATAATATCTTTAAAAATTGCTCTTATGAAATAATAGAAATCGAGTACTAAAACATTTAGTATTTTTTTTAATTTATTTTCCATATTATTTTAACTTTGCGAATCTGTTTTTATTTGTGTGCTTTTTATTTACAATGCTTATCTGATTCACTAAAGGAAAAATATAGATAGATACAAATATAGATTGATAGATTGATACTATTTCAGTATTTAATTCTTTACTTTCTAAATAAAGAAAGGATAGTAAAAGATAAATGGAGAGAAAATAGAAGAAATAGATTGATGGGGAGAAAGATGAAAAACAAGGTAAATAAATAGATAGAAATAGAGAAAAAGGTTGTTAGATTGAAGAATAGAGAGGTAAATAGATGAATTTATTTGAATATTAATTTGTAATTAATAGATGTAATTAATAAATGTAACAAATATGTAATAATAAATGTAATAAGATGTAATAAATGTAATTAATAGATAGATAGATATAATCTTATATTCAATAATTCGTTATTTCCTAGGCACAGTACATATATATATATATATATATATATATATATATATATATATATATATATATATATATATATATATATATATATATATATATATATATATAATATATATATATTTAGTGATGGCATCCGCATCCGCAACATCCGCACAAAAATCAACATCCGCATCCGCATTAATCCGCATCCGCATCCAAAATTCGACATCCGCATCCGCAAATTAGAAAATATGACATCCGATCCATCACTAATATATATATATATATATATATATATATATATATATATATATATATATATATATATATATATATATATAATATATATATATATATATATATATATATATATATATATATATATATATATATGCG
This sequence comes from Armadillidium nasatum, assembly GCA_009176605.1. Taxonomy (NCBI): domain Eukaryota; kingdom Metazoa; phylum Arthropoda; class Malacostraca; order Isopoda; family Armadillidiidae; genus Armadillidium; species Armadillidium nasatum. The sequence goes on along the minus strand of SEYY01005184.1, from coordinate 24,882 downwards.
AATTGTAGATCAAGAGTGAGGGTGAAGAGAGAACTATCGGATTGGTTTAGCATATTAGTGGGATTGAGACAGGGGCTTGTGATATCTCCATGTTATTTAATCTATTGATGAATGGTTTTCTTAGAAAAATGGAGAGAGAAGGGAAGAGTATTACGTTGAGAAATATGGAGGGTGAATGTGAAGTGAATGTTTTACTTTTTGCAGATGATGCGGCATGTGTTGGTGGCAGAATCTGGAGAAAAGATGAGAATACTTGTGAAAGAGTTTGAAGGGAAATGTGCAAATACGAGATTGAAATTCAATCCAGCAAAGAATAAAGTTATGAGGATTGGAGGTGGGGATGAGAAAATGTGGAGGGAGGAATTGGTTTGTAGAAGTGTGAGAATGGAAACTTGAGGAGGTGAATGAATTCAAATATCTAGTAATGTTGGGTGGAAGGTAAGGGTGGGACGGAAAAAGGAATAAAGAACAGAGTGGTAGAAGGAATGAAAGTATTGGGGGGCCTAAGGAAAGTATGGAAGAAAGGAAAAATTTCGAAAGAAATAAAGATAAGAATGTTTGAATGTATGTGTTCACCTTCTGTATTGTATGTGTGTGAAACATTGACGATAAGTGCTCGGTCGATAAAAAGTTTCAATGTCTTTGAAATGAAAGATTTGAGAGCGATATATAAATTGAGAAGGATTGATAGGATTAGAAATGAAAGAATAAGGGAGATGTGTAAATGGAAGAATGGGTGTAATTGATACAGAGAGGAGGAGGATGTGCTAAAATGGTTTGGACATATGTGAAGAATGAAAGAGAACAGAATGGTTGGCAAGGTACGTAGATCCGATGCAGATAGAGGAAGGGTAGGGGGAGGGGAAGGGCGAATTGGAGAAGGATGGATGAAGTGAGAGTGATTTTGATGGAAGGAATTTGAGTTTAGACGAGGGTAGAAGATATGTGGAGACAGAGATGGAGGGAGGTGGTGAAAGCGTTGAAAGGTAAGAATAGTTATGTTTGTAAGGGAATTGTGGCGGGCACCACCTCACGAAAGTGGGAAAGGTGATAGTATATATATATATATATATATATATATATATATATATATATATATATATATATATATATATATATATATATATATATATATATATATATATATATATATATATATATATATATATATATATATATATATATATATATATATATATATATATATATATATATATATATATATATATATATATATATATATATATATATATATATATATATATATATATATATATATATATATATATATATATATATATATATATATATATATATATATATATATATATATCTATATATATATATATATATATATATATATATATATATATATATATATATATATATATATATATATATATATATATATATATATATATATATATATATATATATATATATATATATATATATTATATATATATATATATATATATATATATATATATATATATATATATATATATATATATATATATATATATATATATATATATATATATATATATATATATATATATATATATATATATATATATATATATATCTAATTAACATCCGCATCCGCATCCGCATCCCACATTTCCAAAATTACATCCGCATCCGCATCCGCATCCTCATCAAAATTAACATCCGCATCCGCATCCGCATCCGCATCCGCATCCGAACTTTTCGAAAATTCAAAATCCGCATCCGCATCCGCATCCGCACTTTCGAAAATTCAACATCCGCATCCGCATCCGCACTCCAAAATTCAACATCGCAAATTCAACATCCGCATCCGCATCCGCATCCGCACTTCTCCAAAATTCAACATCCGCATCCGCATCCGCATCCGCAAATTGGAAAATATGACATCCGATCCATCACTAATATATATATATATATATGCGCCTCCCTTTGCAGATCTGAATAGAATTTCGCAGTGGGGTCTCTCAACCTTTTGAAATCCAGTCCTTCAAAAACTCAATTTCTTGAAATCTCCTTCTCAACGACACCTCCTAACTTTCTTATTTCTTTCGATGGTTCTCCCATCTCTCCTATTGACAATATAAACATCCTTGGCCTACACATAAAATACCTCATATCACAATGGTTGCTAGGGCGGCCTCAAAGAAGCTGGAAGTTCTGTTTGGAATGCGAGAATTTTTTTCCTTTCTCGTAGTTACTCCAATTATAAAAGGGGTTTCATCCGCCCTTGCATGGAGTACTGCTCTCATTTCTGGGGTGGTTCAAGTTTCATCCGTCTTTTGGAAAACTGTTTTGCTCTTTCTAATTCTCTTAATTCTGTATCTTTGTGGCGTGACGTTGGTGCCTTGTTTCTTTTCTATAGGTACTACAGCGGCAAATGCTCGAGGAAACTGTTTATTCGCATGCTTCCACCTTTACGTCGTCCTCGTAGCACAAAAGAGTGCATTGTTCGCATATCAATATTGCGTGGACATAGGAAACTCCAGGCTTGTCAGCTGTGGTGCCTCCTTCTTTCCTGTCATCTTTGTTTTGTGGTACTCTCTCCCATCTTCTGTATTCATTACCTTCCAAATTTAATCTCAATTTCTTTAAAGCCCTCGTCTGCGCTCACCTAAGAAAAATACGTTAGGTGTGACCTACAGGGGTCCTTTTTATTTATTTATAAAATTTTTTTTTTTGTACTCTTTTATTTTATTTTTATTCTATTCTTCTAACACTCCCTCCTTCAATAGGGCTTTGCCCGTGAGTGGTGGTGATATATATATATATATATATATATATATATATATATATATATATATATATATATATATATATATATATATATATATATATATATATATATATATATATATATATATATATATATATATATATATATATATATATATATATATATATATATATATATATATATATATATATATATATATATATATATATATATATATATATATATATATATATATATATATATATATATATATATATATATATATATATATATATATATATATATATATATATATATATATATATATATATATATATATATATATATATATATATATATATATATATATATATATATATGTAGATATATATACACACACACATTGGCAAATATATGAAGAGACAGGAAGGAAAATAAATAGATAAATATTTTTTAAGGATTTAATTCATTATTTTTCCTAGTACATACTAAAAGACAAATGCATGCCTACATACCTATGTACTTATTCATACACACACTTATGCACTTACATACATTCATAAATCTATATATGCATACCTACATACCTACCTACACACATACATACATACATCCATACATACATACATTATTGTTATTATTATTATTATTATTATTATTATTATTATTATTATTATTATTATTATTATTATTATTATTATTAATTTATTAGCTTTCGTTGCTATTTCGGCCTATTATTATTATTCGAATGGTAATGGAAAAAAATTGAAATCAGAGCTATTTGCATTTTCTTATTTTATAATGTTATTTCACAATTTTCAATCAAACTATTTTACAGTATTTGACGATAAACATAAAATTAACTCCAAATTTTTATTTTATTTTTTTTAATTATATTTCTAGGCTTATCAAATAATACCGACTTTAGGCCTACATTATTATTATTTTTCGAATAATTTATTATTTTCCATGAAATAATTAACCGATTTTTATGTTGAAAATGTTGTAAAATAAAGGTACACCTTTCGCATGAGCAAATAAAATTTAACATCCCACATCATACCAATACCCAGAATATTATCTTCCCGAAAAAAAAAAATGCAATTCATACAAGTCTAATTGCGGCCGTGTATACGACTAATTTAAAATTTGAAAATTTTGACATTCGACACAATTTTTTTCACATTCGGCCAAATCGTAGACATTTCAAAGCAGGAAAGGATAATGGTCGACACTTTTTGTCGACCATTTGACCTATCGACTATTTCCAGGTTGAGATTTTGGGTATAGCTCAATTTGACCATATTTTTCTAACAAAAAATCGGGACGATTCTGAACATTGTCCCCCCCCCCTACCCTCCAAATACCCTGATCGTAAGGGTTTTAAGGGATGCATAAAGAAGGGTGATTTTTAATATAAAGAAGAAATACGATTGTTGTTTTCAAAAACAAGTTATATAGTTTATTAGCTTTAAGGCCATTCTACAAAAAAAAAAAAAAAAAAAAAATTTGCTACCTAAATTATTAAACAAAAGTTGGATAAAATACTATTGTCCGTCCAGATTTACCTTCTAAAAAAATCTGGACATGGCTTAAAAAATGCATGGTGTAGTGTATACAATGATAAATTAATATATACTTATATGTAGAGTATCGTAGCAGTTCTTAAAACGCATCATAAGCAACAAAATGCACAAATGAATTTAAGCATATATAGATAAATGCATTTGTGTGCAAAATAGAATAGAGGCTTTCTTACTTATAGGGATGAAGAAAAAGTTTCGATATATATCAATATAAATATTTTTTACGATAGTATCGAAAAAATATCGATGATATTTTCAAACCTGATATATCGATATATTGATATTTTATCCTCAGTATCGAACCAATGATATTTTTTTTTTTTTACTTCTAGAAATTTTTAGTAGTTTTCTGCTACTTTATAAAATAAAATTTAAGCGAAATTTGTGGTATTTTTCATGCGCGATATATATATATATATATATATATATATATATATATATATATATATATATATATATATATATATATATATATATATATATATATATATATATATATATATATATATATATATATATATATATATATATATATATATATATATATATATATATATATATATATATATATATATATATATATATATATATATATATATATATATATATATATATATATATATATATATATATATATATATATATATATATATATATATATATATATATATATATATATATATATATATATATATATATATATATATATATATATATAGGCACAAGCTCAATAGGCCTGGCCAAGATAATTTATAACTTTCTAATTTTATATGTAAAATAATATATTATTATTATTTTATTTTATTTTTATTTATTTATTATAAATAAGTAATAATAAATTATATTTTCAAATATCACGGATACAAATATTACAACAATGTCAAGGACAATGATATTTCTATTACTACTACTTCTATTATTATTATGACTTTTATTACTATAATTGCTGCTACTACTACTACTACTACTACTATTAGAGTTACTAAATCTAGTCTGCTTAATATGCCATCGTATGCGTTACAGCTTCTAATATCATCATTATTATTATTGCTGTTGTTGTTGTTGTTATTATTATATTTATTGTTTATTTTTATCTTTTTATTTATTTAATTATTTATTTAATAATTTTTATTTTATTATTATAGTTATTATTTATTTATTATCAGCAGTCCGACTGAATTTTGCTCGAATTTGGGGGTCCGGGGGTCCAAGGGACCATGTGGCTCCGTGAACTGATAAAGAAAATGTCAGGAAGGTCCCTGAGAATGCAGGATTGCCCGCAAATGCAGAAAAGACCGTTAGGGACAGGTTGCCAGATTTTCGAATCTGGCACCGGCCGGAAGCGGTATCCGCCGTGGGACCAAGAAACCCAAGAATCTTCCTCGAAAGATCCTACTGACAGGACGAAAGTCCTACCAGGGGTATGGTGAGAAAGTGAGTATATATATATATATATATATATATATATATATATATATATATATATATATATATATATATATATATATATATATATATATATATATATATATATATATATATATATATATATATATATATATATATATATATATATATATATATATATATATATATATATATATATATATATATATATATATATATATATATATATATATATATATATATATATATATATATATATATATATATATATATATATATATATATATATATATAGATATATATATATATATATATATATATATATATATATATATATATATATATATATATATATATATATATATATATATATATATATATATATATATATATATATATATATATATATATATTGTACGATTGCAGGAATGCAAAATCTCTGCAATCGACACTACCCTGCATCATGCGGGATAAAGTGCATTGCATAAAAAAATATAATATATATATATATATATATATATATATATATATATATATATATATATATATATATATATATATATATATATATATATATATATATATATATATATATATATATACATATATTGAATTTAATTAAATAAATTGTAGTAAATATTATAAATTGGAAATGGTAAGAAAAAAAAACTTCTACAAGTTATGATCGCAAGGTGTTAAAAAAAGAGACAGTTTTCGTTATGTATTATTTCCCTTGGTGTTTATTATAATTTAATCATAATGACTATTGCAATAGTTTTATTTATTATAAGGAGTATATTAGTACTTTTGTTACATTATAATTAATTATCATACCTTTAATATGGAAATGTAAAGTATTATTTTAATATGGAAAGCATATATAATTAAAGTCAGAGAAGAGAAACGAACGCTTGCAAATGAAACGAGATTTGACGAACATTTCATTTTTCAAAAGCTTTCGTCTTTTCCAAAATTTTTTATATATATTGCTTATATATATATTTGTTATCAATGATATAATTGTATGTATATGTGTACTTTTACTGTTGATAGACTTTTCTTTCAGCACTCCTCTCACATGCTCACACCTTCCTTTATAATTTCATTTTCATGAAAATGACTTCATAAAAAAAGTATTGCTTGTGTGTGTGTGTTAAAAAAAAAAAAAAAAAAAAAAAAAAAAAAAAAAAAAAAAAAAAAAAAAAAAAAAAAAAAAAAAAAAAAAAAATTAGTAAACTTTTTTTTTTTTTATTAATTATATAGTAAAATCTTTGAAGATTCCAAATCTGTAATCAGTTTTTTAAAATTCCAAGCGGTTCCTGAGAAAATGAGTTTTAAAGTGGCCCCTGTCGAATGACTTTGAAAAACGGTACATTACTCCCTTCCAGAAAAAGCATTTTTTTTGAAGATCTATAATTCCTTTTCAGTATTCTTATAGAGAATTTTCTGCTCATTCCAAATCTGTAATTAGTTTTACATATTTCCTAATAGTTACCGAGATATGACCACTCAAAAAATCTCAAATGGGGACCCCCCTAATAGAAAGACCCCAACTTTGGGGTTGAAATATTTTATTTTTTTTTCAGCAGTTTTATAGTAAAATCTATGCTGATTTCAAATCTGTATTTAGTTTTTTTTAGTTCCAAACAGTTTCTGAGAAAAAGACTTCCAAGTGACACTTGTCAATGACCTTGAAATTGTCGGCAAATCGCTCTCAAAGGAAAATTTTTTATTTTTTTACTTTTAAAATTATTTTTCCGCAGTTTTATAGAAAATAAAACGCAGATTCCAAATCTGCAATTAGTTTTCCATAATTCGAAATAGCTACTGAGATATAGCCACTCAAAAAATCTCAAAAGGGGGAGGCTCCAAGGATGGGACACTATGTAGGGGGGTAAAAAAAAAAATTTTTTTTTTTTTCATCAATTCTTTAGTAAAATACATGCTTATTCCAAATATGTAATTAGTTTTTTCTAATTCCAAGCAGTTCCTGAGAAAAAGGCTTTTCAAGTGACACCTTTCGAATGACCTTGGGTTTGGCAATATACGGCAACTTCAAATAAAATTTTTTTCAATAACTCTAGAAATTTTAGTATATTCTTATAGGAAATAATATGCAGATTCCAAATATGTAATTAGTTTTTCCTAACTCCAAATAGTTCCTGAGATATGAGCATTCAAACGTTGAATGCATTTTATAAATAAAATTGTAAGTTTTACGTTTTTTCAATTTTCTGAAAATCGCACTTTCAAAACATAAAAATTCACCAAAAAAAAATGAGGCTAACGATCGATTTCAAACTTTTTTTATTGAACTACAGACAGTTAGAGGAAGATAAACACATCTATCTGATCCCCAGATTAATGGCGGTTAATTTTTAATAATTATTTGAACTTGCAAAATGTCTTAAAAATGAAAATTTTAAAATTTGCGATGACTTTGTGCAGCGCTTAGACCATCTAAGCTACAAGCTATTATTAAAATCATGCGTTCATTTGATTCCTACATATGTTTCTAAATCTTTAAAAGAAAAAAGAAAAGAAAACATAAAATATTTTATATTTTATTAAGGATTTAATGAAAAAAGTGAAAATAGCTAAAGATGAGATTTGGTCCACTAAAAAAAAAAATTAGCCCAACGACGGATCTCATGTTTTGGAAATATATGCATTAATAGTTACCCTTTAAAGTCGTTCTCTTCTCATATCTATAAAAAATGGTTGGAAATCGTTTTGGAGCACGCCCTTAATCATTTATATGATTCACATATTTTATAATGTCTCAATAACAAAGTTATTAAGTATTTTAATTTATATCTTACGTCTGGAAAGGTCAAAAATTTCCTTTGTTTCTATAGTAGTAAATCAGCTGATCTTTACAAACCAAGCAAATTAATATACCACTCCATTTACCTTATATATATATATAGCACGGTAGTTCGTAAATACAAAAAAAATGCAGCAGTTAATACCATAATTAAATTAAAGTGGAAATTGGGGCATTTGAAATAGCAATAAGCAATAAGCAATAAGCAATAAGCAATAGCAATAGCATTTTTTTTGTATTTACGAACTACCGTGGACAGAAGTAATCGACTGTGCTTGGGTGTGCTTGGGTCGATCATTTTTCAACGTAACATGGGTCTAATTTTAAGATTAAATTTTCCTCAAATTATTCTTCAACAAGATATTTTAGGTACGCCCGTTGATCACAGTGTGAAATCTAAAGTATTTTAGTTTAGCATAATATTTGGAAAAGATATAGTTACACACACACAGATACACACACATACATACACGCATACACACACACACACATATATATATATATATATATATATATATATATATATATATATATATATATATATATATATATATATATATATATATATATATATAAATAAGGATAAATTAAGAAAGATTTTTGCCGTATAGTTCTTGTTAAAATACGTATAAATAATCGAGTATATCGATACAATGCAATAACGAGGTGATATATACAGTATATATATATATATATATATATATATATATATATATATATATATATATATATATATATATATATATATATATATATATATATATATATATATATATATATATATATATATATATATATATATATATATATATATATATATATATATATATATATATATATATATATATATATATATATATATATATATATATATATATATATATATATATATATATATATATATATATATATATATATATATATATATATATATATATATATATATATATATATATATATATATATATATATATATATATATGTATATATATATATATATAAAATAAAAATCTTAGTAAAATAAAAATCACCCCTACAGTACCCACCTAACGCAAATTTCTCAGGTGGGCGCAGACGCGGGCTTTAAAGAAATTGAGATTAAATGCAGAGGGAAATACAGAAGATGGAAGAGAGTTCCACAAGACAGAGGTGGCAGGAAAGAAAGAGGCACCACAGCGGACAAGCCTGGAGTTGCCTATGTCCACGCAAAATTGATGCGCGGACATTGCACCCCTTGTGCTGCGAGGACGCCGTAAAGGTGGAGGTACACGGGTGGATAGTTCCCTCGAGCATTTGCCACTGTAGTACCTATAGAAAAGTGACAAGGCACCAACATCACGTCGCAAAGATAAAGAATCAAGAGAATTAGAAAGAGCGGGACAGTTTATAAGTCTTTTAGCCTTTGACTCAACCCTATCCAAAAGACGAGTGAAACCTGAGCCACCCCAGATATGAGAGCAGTACTCCATACAAGGGCGGATGAGACCCTTGTATAATTGGAGTAACTGCGAGGAAGAAAAAAATTCTCGCAGTCTAAACAGAACTCCCAGCTTCTTTGAAGCCGCCCTAGCAACCATTGTGATATGAGGTTTCCAAGACATTTTTTTGTTTATGTGAAGGCCAAGGATGTTTTTATTGTCAACAGGAGAGACGGGAGAACCATCGAAAGAAATAGAAAAGTTAGGAGGTGTCTTTGAGAGAGAGATTTCTAGAAGTTGAGTTTTTAAAGAGTTGAATTTCACAAGGTTGAGACGACCCCACTGGGAAATTCTATCCAGATCTGCAAGAATGGAATCGGAAAGATGTAGACGAGAAGCAACTCTAGATGCAAAGGAAGGAGCAGATTTGAAATGAGTAGAAGAATGGAGGGTTGAGTCATCGGCATATGAATGTATAGGGTTAGATGAACAGCTGAGAAGATCATTAATGAAAAGTAAGAATAGAGTAGGAGACAAGACAGAACCCTGAGGAACACCACTATTGACAGGAAAGGAAGAAGAAGTCGCTCCACCAACAACAGCTGAAATGGAACGATTAGAAAGAAAACTAAACATAAGTAAGCAAAGAGAAGGAGGAAACCCAAAGGAGGGGAGCTTGGAAAGCAGTGACGCATGCCATACCCGGTCAAACGCCTTAGATATGTCAAGCGCCACCACGCAAGTCTCCCCATGGTCCCTAAGGGCAGATGACCATAGATCTGTGAGATAGGAAAGTATGTCACCAGTAGACCTCGAACGACGAAAGCCATACTGATGATCAGAAAGAAGGGAATGAGATTCCAGATGATCTAAGAAGTGAGAGTTAAGAAGGGTTTCAAAGATCTTAGACAGAATACAAGTGAGAGCTATTAGGCGATAGTTGGAAGGATCAGAGCGGCTACCTTTCTTCGGAATAGGTTGGACTACATATATATATATATATATATATATATATATATATATATATATATATATATATATATATATATATATATATATATATATATATATATATATATATATATAAAAAAAAAAAAAAAAAAAATTTTAATTGAAATAAAATAATTAAAATAATAATTAAATAGATTTCTGTTCTATTCATTTATAATGTTTCATTATCAGTCATCCCCTTTTTTTTATTTATTGTTTTAACCTAGTGGTCTAATATATATATATATATATATATATATATATATATATATATATATATATATATATATATATATATATATATATATATATATATATATATATATATATATATATATATATATATATATATATATATATATATATATATATATATATATATATATATATATATTATATATATATATATATATATATATATATATATATATATATATATATATATATATATATATATATATATATATATATATATATATATATATATATATATATATATATATATATATATATATTATATATTTTTTTTACAGAACGCCACCGCTCACGGGCAGAGCCCTTTTCCAGGAGGGGGCACACACACATGCACAAAGCTCACTCAAACACACACACACACACACCTAACGCACAGCCCTCAGGTGGGCGCAGACGGAAGCCTTGAAGAGTGGAAGGTTAAATACAGAAGGAAAAATAGATGAAGGTAAAGAGTTCCACATAATAGAGGTGGCTGGAAAGAAAGAGGTACCACAACGGGCTAGTCTGGGATTTCCTACGTCCACACAAAATTGGTGCAAAAGCAGGGCACCCCTTGTGCAACGAAGACGACGCAATGGTGGAGGAATGCGAGAGGCCAATTCCCTCGAGCACCTGCCATTGTAGTACCTGTAGAAAAGAGATAACGCGCCAACGTCACTTCGCAGAGACAGAGGGTCAAGAGAGTTTGAAAGTAGGGGACAATTAATTAATCTTTTAGCTTTTGACTCAACCCTAGCAAGTCTAGAAGCAAAAGAGGGAGCAGATTTGAAATGAGTAGAAGAATGCAGAGTTGAATCATCAGCATAAGAGTGAACAGAGTTAGAAGTGCAGTGGAGAAGATCGTAAATGAAAAGTAAGGAATAAGGTTGGAGATAAAACAGAACCCTGAGGAACACCACAGTTGACAGAAAAAGAGGAAGAGGTCGCTCCATCTACAACTGCCGAAATGGAACGATCTGAGAGAAAACTAGACAATAGTAAGCAAAGAGAAGGAGGAAACCCAAAGGAGCGGAGCTTGGAGCAGTGACGCATGCCACACCCGGTCAAAAGCCTTGGATATGTCAATCGCCACCACACAAGACTCCCCGAAGTCCCTAAGGGCAGAAGACCATAGATCAGTAGGATAGGAAATTATGTCAAAGGTTGACCTCGAGCGTCGAAAGCCATACTGGTGATCAGAAAGAAGAGAATGAGACTCCAAATGATCCAGGAAATGAGAGTTGAGAAGAGTTTCAAAAATTTTAGATAGAACACAAGTGAGAGCTATAGGTCGATAGTTAGAAGGGTCAGAGCGACTACCTTTTTTCGGGATCGGTTGAACAAACGCACGCTTCCAGCATTGAGGAAAAGTATTAGTATTAAGGCATAGAGAGTAGAGTTGAACGAGGACAGGCACTAACCAGGAAACACACTCCCTCAGAACACGAGGGGGAATGCCATCCGGGCCACTGGCCTTCCTGACGTTCATAGATTTCAGGATCTCACGCACCTGATCATGAGTAATTATAAGCAGAGACATGGGACACCTGAGAGGAGAAGGAGTAGGAGGAGGGATGTCAGAATCGAGCAGGGTGGATATATATATATATATATATATATATATATATATATATATATATATATATATATATATATATATATATATATATATATATATATATATATATATATATATATATATATATATATATATATATATATATATATATATATATATATATATATATATATATATATATATATATATATATATATATATATATATATATATATATATATATATATATATATATATATATATATATATATATATATATATATATATATATATATATATATATATATATATATATATATATATATATATATATATATATATATATATATATATATATATATATATATATATATATATATATATATATATATATATATATATATATATATATATATATATATATATATATATATATATATATATATATATATATATATATATATATATATATATATATATATATATATTATATTATTATTATTATAATTTATTATAATAAATATAAGATATTCTTCAGAAACTTCATGTTCCTGTATCCGTATCCCTATATCTATATATATATATATATATATATATATATATATATATATATATATATATATATATATATATATATATATATATATATATATATATATATATATATATATATATATATATATATATATATATATATATATATTATTATTATTATCATTATTATTATTATTATACAGTACACCATATCTCGCAAGATGCAGGGTGGCATCGGCTGCAGAAACTTCATGTTCCTGCATCCGTACGTGGGACGAAAATACTAGAAAAAAAGGTTCCCAGCCTTTAGAACCATGCGAAGAATAATTCTCCAATTGTCCTGACTGCGACGAAATCCCAATCCTTTATCGAACAGATGTTGCCTAGAAGTACCAAATAATTTCCAAATTTAAATACACTTGTTCGCCAAAAGTTATCTAAAAGAACATAATTAAAAATTTTGATTCTTCACTGTTGATTTATATTTAAAATTACTCAAAAGACTTGGTTCGAAAATTTTGCTGCCCCTCTTGAATTTTGATAAAATATTAATTTGATTTAACTTATATTAATGATTCAATTTTAAATTTTATATCCAATAAAAAATTTTAAAATAATTTCTTCGATTCCAAAATTTTCATTTACTTCTAAATAACAACGACGAAAAATCTTCAACGTTTCTTCAAAAGACTTCAGATCCCTCCTAAGACCACTTTCCAATCGCTTCTCCGGCTCTTCTCCCTCAGCTGTTTCCAACAGGTCCGAATCCGACAGCAGTCAGACTATATATATATATATATATATATATATATATATATATATATATATATATATATATATATATATATATATATATATATATATATATATATATATATATATATATATATATATATATATATATATATATATATATATATATATATATATATATATATATATATATATATATATATATATATATATATATATATATATATATATATATATATATATATATATATATATATATATATATATATATATATATATATATATATATATATATATATTTTAAATAAATGAATTTACAGTTCTCGGCACAGCTCACTTGTGTAGAAAGTAAAAAACAACCCTTTTTCGGCCCCTAACGCAACATTAAACTGAGTCGTAAAAAATGGTTTCAGATGTCCTGGAGGAGCTTCAGATCATTGTGAAAGATTAATGTTAAACAATCATTGAAGCGTTAGTAATCTGACAGGATATGGTGCGATTTGAAGATGGTACAGTCCGAGGTGCTGAATCTTGGTGATAACGGATATTCAGAAGGTATTCAACAAGATATTGAACAAATTGCAGAATGTTAAGACAAAATGAGAGTTGGATCTCGGGACAAATAACGAATGTACGTGAGGTTTGTGAAGCCGATGCAGTCATGCAACGATCACTTCCGTGTTGACGATTGAGAAATTAGGATCATGATATTAGTTAATATAAGGTTTCACTTTTCTCAGTTTGTCAACGAGGATCGATCATCCAGTACTCTACCATCACGACCTAAAACCTCGGCAGAATTCAAAAGAGTAGTCAGTCGATGAGAGGCAACCCTATCGAAAAGAGAGCC
>SEYY01005184.1:0-5000 GCA_009176605.1 Armadillidium nasatum | reverse complement strand
AAATTATGAGCGAAGAGTTCAGCTTTAGTAGAAGGTAAATTGGCAGTTGGACCATCAGAATAAACTAGAGGAGGGAAAGAGGAAGAAGCAAAGTTAGAGTTGACATTTTTTGCAAAATGCCAGAAAAGGCGAGAGGAAGATTAGCCAGAAAGATTATTGCATTTTTGGCGGAGAAATTTTTTTTTGGTGTCTCGAAGAATAGATTTTGCACGATTCCGGGATGAAATATAAACTGTTTGAGTTTCAGGAGTTTGAAGACGACGGTAATCTCTAAAGGCAGCATTCCTACGGCGGATATCTCGAGAACAAGCAGAGTTAAACCCAAGGATTATTAGGTTTAGTAGAATTGAAAGAATATGTAATATACGCCTCCGTGCCAGAGAGAATCACCTCTGTTATACGCTCAGAAACTCCGAGGGACCCCTCCCACGAAAGCAATAATCATTCCATGGGAAATCAAAGAAATACAACCGCAAGTAAAACCAGTTAGCAGCTCCGAAATGCCAGAAACGTCTCCTTGCCGAATGTGGGGGCCATTCTGGCGGGAGACTTGAAGAGATAGAAGAGGATACAGAGATAAGAAGGTGATCAGAGGAACCCAGAGAAGGAAAGAGTTTAACAGTATAAGGAGAAGGATTAGAAGTTTGGAAAAGGTCTAGAATGTTGGGTTCATCTCCAAGACGATCAGGGATACGAGTAGGGAGCTGCACCAACTGTTCAAGGTCGTTTTGGATAGCGAAAAGGAAGACACGTTCCCCAGCTGTATCATGAGAACTAGAAGAAAGCCATTGGCGGTGGTGAATATTGAAATCACCTAAAATGTTTATAAAAAAAGGGGAGAAATTAAAAATTTATATTTTTTCTCTTTCTTTTTATTTAATATTTTAATTTTATTAAACTGTAAAAATTGTATTTACAATTAAATTACATTAAAAAAAAAAAAAAAAATTTGATTTTATAAATCTAATTTTAAAATAAAATAAAAAATAAACTTAAAAATAATTTGTAATAAAAACTTTTTTGGCTACTTGGTCTTTTGGACTCTTTCTAAAAAAAAAACCATCTTGTTTTTAACAAGAGCTGAATAGCAACAGAATTTGCATGTTTTCTGCAAAATTGCAATAATTTTTGCACCAATATTGCAGCAGACCACACCCTATATTCTTTGGAGCTAGAATTATGTTTCAAGCTCTGCCATACTTTGGCAATAAATAAATTACAAGATAACAACTACAGTTGCCGCTGACAAATAAAAGTAATTTAATAACTTTACTAATGGTTTCCTATTCTTTTATTTGAGGAAATATTTCCATAAAATATACACCAGCTGTATATCAAAGAAACAGAGGCCAAATCCAACACCTAGAAGATCAACTACAGCAAATCATCTGGCTGGAGATTAAAACTCAACTCTAAAGGGTATGTGAAAATTTTTATCTTGTTTAATGCTGTTTAAATAAGAGAAATTTGCCCTTTTATATTATTTTATATAATATAGGAGTACATAGAAAGGAGTCCCCATTTAAATTTTTATTTTTCAATCTCTACAATTTAAAAAATTTAATATATTTTAAATATATATTTAAAAAATCTATTTAAAATTGGATTTAGAAATCAAATTTTATTTGTAGTCAAGTCAAAAAACTAGTCTCTAATATTCTTTTTCAGACTTGACTTGGCTCAAAAATTTAAATTGTAGAAATAAGGACAGAAAAGAAAGAATTTTTAGCAGTAGAAGAGGACAATTAGTACTCCCAATACTTTTTTTTTTTTTTGCTTTTAATAATTTTTTAAGTAAATAAGAAAAATCACTTGAGCATTACTTCCCCCTTCTATTTTTCTTCCATAAAATAAAGTATACATTTCTGTCAAATATGATGATTTCAGAGAAAGGAGAAGAAGAGAGAATGTGCTCTATTTTGGAGTTTAAATAGTCGAAGAATTTAGCATAGTCAGTAGAATTAGGAGATAAATATACTGAACAAATGAATGTAGTCGTAGAATGGCAAGACAGCCTAAGCCATAAGGTGGAAAATTCGGAAGACTCCAAATTAGAGACACGAGAACAAACGACATCGTTGCGCACGTATGCACAACAACCGCCTTTGGCTGAAAATTGAGGATAGAAACAGTAGGAGGAAACAGAATAGGGATTGCTCTCAGAAAGCTCAAACATCTGAGTTTCAATCAAGGATAAGAGGTGAGGTCTAGAAGAAGAGAGGTGATGTTCAACAATGTGGAAATTATATATATATATATATATATATATATATATATATATATATATATATATATATATATATATATATATATATATATATATATATATAATATATATATATATAATAATGTGTGTAGTGAGAGAGAGAGAGAGAGAGAGAGAGAGAGAGAGAGAGAGAGAGAGAGAGAGAGAGAGAGAGAGAGAGAGAGAGAGAGAGAGAGAGAGAGAAGAGAGAGAGAAGAGAGAAGAGAAGAGAAGAGAAGAGAAGAGAAGAGAAGAGAAGAGGAGAGGAGAGGAGAGGAGAGAGAGAGAAGAGAGAGAGAGAGAGAGAGAGAGAGAGAGAACTAGAGGGAGAGAGAGAGAGAGAAGAGAGAGAGAGAGAGAGAGTATAATATATATATATATATATATATATATATATATTATATATATATATATATATATATATATATATATATATATATATATATATATATATATATATATATACAGAGAGGCATGGTTTACATGAAATTGGGTAGCGTTACCGTTACTCGTTACTTGAGAGAAAAGGTGTAACGTTACCGTTACATCGTTACATTTTAAAATCCTTTAAAGCGTTACCGTTACTCGTTACATGTAACGCCGTTACATGTAACGCGTTACTTTTGGTCAGTTTCGGGCTTAATTATTAGTTTACAGTTTTCGTACATGATCATATGTATACATATTTACTGCTGACGATTAAATCATTGGATTAACTAACAGTTTTTAAACTTTTATTCAAAAAGGGCAATTTATATTACTATCATTGATGAAATAATATAAATATACAGTTTTTAAAATTGTTATATATATTTTAAGTTTCATTATATAAATTTAGTGCAATAAATGATATACATTTAAGGAATTTAGTGATACAATATTATCCATATTTGAAATTTTTTATAATTTATTTTATTAATAAACGTAGAAGATTATCTGAATTGTTCTTCACTTTGAACCCTAGTTAGCCGATCTTCTTTCAACATTGTTTAATTTTATTGGATGGTATGCAAAGTATTAAGAGTAGATATTATTAATATTAATAATGATAATGGTAATAATAAAAAATTGACAGTAATAATGTATTGTAAAGTTAGGTAATTATAATAATAATAATAATAATAATAATAATAATAATAATAATAATAATAATAATAATAATTAAGATCTATTTGAACATAGTGAATCACTTAATAATAAATGATAATAATTTTCAGTAACCATATTTGCATAAAATAAAATTAAAAAAGAAAGACATAAGGATTTTATTTATAGTAAGTTAATTAATAACATTACAAATATGAAGAATTACCTTTAAGAATGACTAGCGTTTCAAACATATTATCAAATAGCTTGGATTTCTTTGGAGAGTGAATGTGACCCGCAAAGCTGAATAACCTTTCTACAGGGGCCGACGAAGGTAGTGGAGGATTGTAGTGCAAAAAGACTTTTTTAACACAGGGATACCTATTAAGTGACTCTAAGGATCTGTCGTTATCTGTAAGGTATTTCAGCACTTCTATTTCTAGTACATCTTTATTTAATGACGCGGGTGATGTAGATGACAAACTCTCGTATTCAAAAAAGTCATCTGGACTGCTACCTTCAGCTAAATCCATTACTTCGTTAGGCTCTTTAGATGTATTTGCTTGAACATCATTTATGACAGCCATGATTAGCATTTCCTGATATTTTTTCCAATTTTCTTCGGTATTATATTCGGGTTTATGGCGAGCCATTTTATTTTGTGGTTAGGATTGGAAATAGATGCCAGAACTGCGGTGTATGCCGAGCTATGCAAACTAAGAAACTCCCGAAATCTATTCTCGAAACCTGAAGCTAATGCTGTAAGAAGAGGATGAACATGTTTAAGTAGAGACGTATTTAAGCGTTTAAATTTTTTTTCAATCACTAGCAATGTTGGAAGCAGAGTTCCATAAAAACAGCTTTTACCACCCTGTAGCCTGTCTAATGCAACAGCAATTGGTTGAAATACTAAAATGTACTCTTCGAGGAATTCAATTTCAATGTCTTTGAAGCACGGGAGCTGCAATGCAGTCATGAAATCATTAAGAACATTTTTATGCTGTGTTAGAAGAAGAACGCTGTCATACAGGCTGTTCCATCTTGTTGGACATGGCAGTCTTAACTGACATTGAAATATATTGTTAATTGTTTCAGCAGATTTAGGACGTCCAGATAAATTCCAAAGAGCTGAACACTTGCCAAATACACTGTGGTAAAGTTTAGAAAAAGAACCTTTAAAGCGCAGTTCTCGCATCAGTAGTACAAGTTAAACTAAGAGTGTGAGAGGCACACCTTAGATGATTCGGAAGAGGTTGTTAAATTAAATAATCTTCGTCAAGCAGACATACACATACTCATACTGACATACTGTTGCATACATACCTTTATATGGGTCTTCAAGTTGGCTGAAGTTGAAAAGTCAGCGCTTAGGAAAACGCAACACAAAATTTTATTTTTTCTTCATATTTACCAACTACTGTGAAAAATTTACCGCACAATATCAAGTCAGATTTTGTCCAATTACTGTCTGGAACATCGATCAATATGTCAGCAGCTTTTTCTGCATTTGAAAATTCTTCATTCTCAACTGTCTTTTCAGTCATTTCAGATATTTATTATAATATTCAAAATAAGATGTAAAATACACATCTAACACAAGCAACATTTGTTTCCAAACTGAATTGCAATGAGAGCGAACAAACTGGGAAAGTCAAGAGTCACCCACAAC
>SEYY01005183.1:17500-21482 GCA_009176605.1 Armadillidium nasatum | reverse complement strand
GTAACACCCCTTCTGAAAATAAATATACACGAAGCAGTAAAATTTGCGATTTCAAATTATGTTTCAAATGAAAAACCGCTTCCGCCAGAAACAGATTTCTTAATGCCGGAATCATTAACACAAGATCAAAAGACCGCTTTGCGACTCTTCTATTCGATTTACGAGATAAAAAAAAGAAGAAGAAAAAAAAAAAGAGAAAAGACTTCGTAAATGCGAAATGAAATTGGTGGTTGGTCTTGCGTATTTTAAGTTGGGAGTAAAATGAGGTGTTGGTTTACGCCTTTTATACCAAAATTCTTTCTTTTTTTTTACATATAGGAAAAGTTAAGCCTATGGATATTGTTTTACGTACTTTGTTTGATTTTAGATATATATAAATGGCGTCTCTATCAATTCCATTTAGATTCTTCATATTAGATAGATAGATAGATAGATAAGATAAATAGATAGATAAATAGACAGATAGATAGATAGACAGATAGATAGATAGATAAAAAAAAAAAAAAAAAAAAAAAAAAAAAAAAAAAAAAAAAAAAAAAATATATATATATATATATATAATATATATATATATATATATATATATATATATATATATATATATATATATATATATATATATATATATATATATATATATATATATATATATATATATATATATATAGAGAGAGAGAGAGAGAGAGAGAGAGAGAGAGAGAGAGAGAGAGAGAGAGAGAGAGAGAGAGAGAGAGAGAGAGAGAGAGAGAGAGAGAGAGAGAGAGAGAGAGAGAGAGAGAGAGAGAGAGAGAGAGAGAGAGAGAGAGAGAGAGAGAGAGAGAGAGAGAGAGAGAGAGAGAGAGAGAGAGAGAGAGAGAGAGAGAGAGAGAGAGAGAGAGAGAGAGAGAGAGAGAGAGTGTGTGTGTGTGTGTTAAGACTCGTGCTTACGAAGTTTTTTTTTTTTTAGTAGAACATTGTTTACATTTGCAAATGTTAATCGTAGGTACGTCAACCATGACAAAAAAGTTTCTTATTTTTTCCTAATAGAAAAAGATAAAGCTTGGAAGTCTTCAGAGATGGTAATTGGGAGGCAATTGATTGTTCCTTCGTTTCATTTTCAAAGAAAAGTGGGAGGGGGGGAGGAATGGAATAGGGGGACGAATATGTTGGGGGGTGGGGGGAGTGGGAGGGGCGTGGATTCGTTTATAGTTTTCTTTAGAAACGTTTTTGATCTGTTAATACTTATTTCTTGAGCTCTCTCGCTTATGCTAGCCTCGGGCTTCTCTCTCTCTCTCTCTCTCTCTCTCTCTCTCTCTCTCTCTCTCTTTCTCTCTCTCTCTCTCTCTCTCTCTCTCTCTCTCTCTCTCATTTTTTTCACATTACTTCCTGTTCTCTAATTTGCCTGTATCTTTTTTTCCCCGATTACATAAAACAATTTTGTTTCTTTTTCTTCGTGGTAGTTCTTTTTCTCCTTGTTCGTGGCCCGTCTTTTTCTCCTGTCTTTTTCTTCTTCTTCTTCTTCTTCTTGTTCCCTCTGTCAATCTGCATTTAGATTAGAAATTTCATCATCAGGTGAATTTACAAAGAAACTCTTTTTATTCATTTCTAAAAAAAAGGGAATCAAAATATTTTTAACAGTTTCAAAAAAAATTTTAGTTTTAAATACAAATTTTAAAATTCTCTTTCTTGCTCTCTCTCTCTCTCTCTCTCTCTCTCTCTCTCTCTCTCTCTCTCTCTCTCTCTCTCTCTCTCTCTCTCTCTCTCTCTCTCTCTCTCTCTCTCTCTCTCTCTTTTGCTCTCCTCTCTTTACTACCTTCTCTCTCACTCTCTCTCTCTCTCTTTCACCTCTCTCCCACTCTCTCCTCTCTCAACTATCTTCTCTCTCACTTGCTCTTTTTTTCTCTTACATTCTCTCGCTCTTTCTTGCTCTGGTCTCTCTACCACCTCTCACCTTTGCTCTCCTCTCTCGCATTCTCTCTTTCACCTCTCCCCTTTCTCTCCTGCTCTCCTCATACACACTCTCTCTCCCACCTTCTCTCTCTTGCTCTCCTCTCTCCCACTCTCTCTCCCTCTTTCACCTCTCTCCCACTCTCCCAGGCTCTTGTTCTTTTAACTTTTTTTTCCTTTCCCTCTCACTCTTTTGGTTTGCATTTCCTCTCTCTCTCTCTTTCGTTCTCATTTTATTTTTTTATCCGTTATTCTCTTCTCTTTTTTGACCCCTCTCTCTTTAACTCCTTTCATTCCTCTCTCTCTCTCCCTCCCTCCCCTATCTTTATCTCACTTTCTGTCTTGTTCTTTCCTCTCTTTCTAACTTTTTTCTTTACTTTCTCTCACTCTCTATATATAGTCTATCTCTTTCTTCTTCCTCTTACTTTTTCTCTCTTTATCTATGTCTATCAATCTCTCTCTCCCTCCAAATATCTATCTATTTATCTAATATCTCCATCTCTAATTTCAATAATGCTAAGGTAAATATTTATTACAAATGCAGTATTAATAATAATAATAATAATAATAAAATTATCATTATTATTATTAGAAGCAATAATAGTAATAGCAGTAGATAGTAGTAATAACACGAATAATAGAAATAGTATTTGATGCGGTAATAGTTGGAGAAGGATATTTTTTTTTTTATATATATAAACTTGAAATCATTACGCTACGCCCTTTGGTAACTTCGTCCCATTCGCAAATGGGAAAATGTGAAGCTCCTTTTCATGGTCAATCAGTCTGGTTTCAGGAAACGAGCCTGACAGATGATATGAAACCATCTGGAATTCAGGAGAAAAAAAAGCCTGAAGCCATCTGAAACCATCTGGAATTCAGTTAGAAAAGCCTGAAACCATCTGGAATTCAGCTAGAAAAGCCTGAAACCATCTGGAATTCAGTTAGAAAAGCCTGAAACCATCTGGAATTCAGCTAGAAAAGCCTGAAACCATCTGGAATTCAGTTAGAAAAGCCTGAAACCATCTGGAATTCAGTAGAAAAAGCTTGAATCCATTGGTATGAAACCAGCTGGAATCCAGTTGGAAAAAGGATGAAGCCAGCTGTATGAAACCAATTGGAATCCAGTTAAATAAGCCTGAAACCATCGGTATGAAAACAACTGGAATCCAGTTAAAAAAAAGTCTGAAGCCATCTGAAACCACCCGGAATCCAGTTTAAAAAAGGATGGAGCCAGCGGTATGAAACCATCTGGAATCCAGTTGAAAAAAGATTGAAGCCAGCCAATATGAAACCATCTGAAATCCAGTTTAAAAAACCCATCTATAATCCAGGTAAAAAAGAATGAAGCCAACTGGAATTCAGTTGAAAAAAGGATAAATCTAGCGCTATGAAACCAGCTGGAATTCAGTTGAAAAAGCCTGAAGCCATCGGTATGAAATCAACTGGAATCCAGCTGAAAAGTCTGAAGCCATCGGTATGAAATCATCTGGAATCCAGTTAAATAAGCCTGAAACCATCGGTATGAAAACAACTGGAATCCAGTTAAAAAAAGCCTGAAGCTAGCGGTATGAAACTGGCTGGAATCCAGTTAAAAAAAGGATTGAAGCCAGCGTTATGAAATCACCTGGAATCCAGTTAAATAAGCCTGAAGCCAGCCAGTATGAAACCATCTAGAAGCCAGTTGAAAAAGCCTGAAGCCATCAGTATGAAACCAACTGGAATCCAGTTAAAACAGCATGAAGTCATCGGTATGAAGCCAACTGGAATCCAGTTAAAAAAAAGCCTAAAGCCATCGGTATGAAACCAACTGGAATCCAGTTAAAAAAAAACCTGAAACCAGCGGTATGAAGCCAACTGGAATTCAGTTAAGAAAGCCAAAAGCCATCGGTATGAATCCATTTGAAAAAAGGATAAAGCCAGAGGTATGAAACCATCTGGAATTCAGTTGAAAAAAGCCTGAAATCATCCTGTAAAGGATATGAAGCCAACAAGAAGCCAGCCAGAAAACCAGCGGGATATCATTCGGAAAAAGCTTGAAACTACTCTGAAGCCA
>SEYY01005183.1:2500-5000 GCA_009176605.1 Armadillidium nasatum | reverse complement strand
AAGTCTCATCTCGAGGGAGGTTGTTTTTTTAATTGTGGAAGAAAAATTAAGTTTTTTTTTTATTATTATATATATATATATATATATATATATATATATATATATATATATATATATATATATATAATAATATATAATATATATAACATTATGCCAGATGCACTTTAATACTTAATATTAAAAAAACTATTAAAAGTACATTAAAAAGGCTAACATTTTTGTAATCCTTGCAGAATTTTAAGTAAGAATAATTGAATAGAAAAAAATCTTATAATAATTTAATACGTACGTAATAATTGTTTTTTATGTTGAAAGACGTACGTTTGGCAAGTTGTTTCTGTGAGATAAATTTTTCCAATTTTGAAGGAAGATAAATTTAGCGATTGAGTAAGAATAGTGTAAAAAAATGTAAATTTATATAATTTGGTGTAATATGACAGTATGCTTATAAAACATATTTATATGAAAGCAATTACAAACAACTCCGATGACAACGTCTGAAAGAGAGATGTTTCTCGACTTTGAATAGAATAAAAACTTTAAATGTAGTCCATGTAACGATGTTTTCAATAGAGAGCGAAATGGTGTAAAATACCAGATTTCAATAAAAAATAATTGAAAACTTTTCGACATCTAAAATTCAAAGAACTAATCTTATTTTTAAAATAATAATATAAAAATTTAAAAAAAAAAAAAAAAAATAATAAATAATAATAATAATAATAATAATAATAATAATAATAATAATAAAATGAAATGAAATGAAGCTAAATAATAATAATACGAATGTCAAAACATTTGCAATATAAAATGCTTCCAGTATATGATATTTCCAGAATAGTAAGGTTACGTTTAATATTATATATATTATATATATATATATATATATAATATATATATATATATATATATATATATATATATATATATATATATATATAATATATATATATATAATATAAAAATATTAAAATAAAAATACATAATAATAATATATAATTAACAAATATATATTAAAACAACTAACCTTTTTATCAATAATAACGGTTTAAAACAAAAACAAAAACAAAAAAAACACAACGTTGGCAACCTTTGTAACGGTTTTAACGAGCGCTTGTCTCGTACACTTTCAAAACATGTTTCTACATCTTCCCAACATGACTCAAATCCATCACAGTCAATTTTCGAACCTTCACCACTGTGCTATGCTTCGATATACGAATATTTTAACCTTAACCACACTATGCCAGTGGCGGCGATAAGGTCCCCCCTCCCCCCCACAGAACCAACGAAGCGGGGGGGGGGGGCCTCAGATCTTTGGGGGTGACGAGATTGTAAGAATAAAAAAATCTTACAGATAAAAAAATAATATATATATATTATATATATATATATATATATTATATATATATATATATATATATATATATATATTATATATAATATATGTGGGTGTGTATTGTGTATAGCCTATAGCCTTGTATGTAGCGTAGTCAATGCCAATAGAAGCGTGCTTGCTTACTCAGTTCCATCGTATGTGCCATCTGTGAGAAACATGGCTCCTTATTGGCTATCAAATGACCCACAGTGCTACTTCATAAATGACCGAAGGGCCGCGTTATTATTACAGTGCCACTTCACTTGGGGGGACTTACCCCCAACCCCCTTTTAGGCACGTCAAATCAGAAGTGATCTAAAAATAATTTTATTATTATTATTATTGTTATTATTATTATTATTATTATTATTATTATTATTATTTTAATAACAGTTTCTCCTATTGTGATAATACCGAACCAACTGCTGGCGGCACCGAAGGGAACGTCTGTGACCTTGGAATGTGTGACGGAGGCGTACCCGAGGGCGGTCATCTACTGGAAATACAAAAATCATATGGTCATGTCTACCCATAAGTACCACATTGAGGAGAAGCATGAAAACTATAGAACTAGAGTCCTTCTAACTATTAATGAGGTAAGAATATTTGTAATGGTAATATGGTAATTATGTGACCATTTAAAGAATATTTATCCCAATCCTTTTTGAGATCATTATTTCTGAATAATATATAGAATAAAATGAAAAATATAATTAAATTTAATAAAATTTTAATTAAAATGAATTGAAAATAAAATTTAAACAATCAATAAGTTCAATTCTAAAAATTTTACCACCAATGTATATTACTGATAAAATAGTTCACTATTTGAATGATTTTAAAACTTCCAAATGTAAAATGTTTCATCATATTAAAAATATAAAGTAATTCTATTTAAAAATTTTAGAACTCAAGAGAATAAATTTAAAAATATTAAAAATAAAATAAAATACAAAGAATTATAAACTATTTAAAATATTTTTTTTTTTTTTTTTTTAAAATAAATTAAAATAATTAAAGTAAAATTTGTCGAAAAAAAAAAAAAAAAAAAAAAAATATTTTTTAATGTATGTATATATATATATATATATAATATAATATATATATAATAATATATATATA
>SEYY01005182.1:0-16263 GCA_009176605.1 Armadillidium nasatum | reverse complement strand
TATTTATATATTTTATATATATAAAAAACATTTTAAATTATATATGGAATCAAATTTCTGCAGTTTTCTTTTTAAAGCTCACTAGTTTGGCCTGAACTTTTGAATTTGGGTTTCTTACTTTTTTAATCTTTTTACTATTTAGATTAAATTTCTTTGACGTAACAGTTTTCTTGTCCATCACACTCTTGGATTTCCTTTTCAGCTTTACAGATTTGCCTTCAACTTTTTCAAATGAGCGCTCAGTTCTTTGGTCACTGGACTGGATAACATTATCGCATTTATTTGCATTTAATTTTATCTTTTTGCTCTTTAACTTAAATTTCTTTGACGTATCAGTTTGCTTGTCCACCAAACTATCAGCTTTTCTTTTTAGCTTCAAAGGTTTGCCTACATCTTTTGCAGATTCGTCCTCAGCACTTTGATCACTGGATTGGGCAACACGAACATCCGTATTTACTTTTTGTTTTTTTGACAAGGATTTCTTGCCAATTTTATTTTTAGCAATTTTACTGGCAAAGTGTGGTTTCAATTTATTTCTCTTGTCTTTTGTTTTCATGGAAGCCTTTTTCCCTTTCATTAAATCTGTTTCTAATGCTTGATTAGCATCATTTGACTGAGAAGGACTCTTTTCTTTTATAGATTTACAGTTTCTATTAATATCAAAGATTTTCTTGCTGAGTGAACCAATCTCGACACTCTTTTTATACCTCTTAATAACATTTGGCGGAGTCTTTAACGAGATTTCATCATCCTCATCTTCAATATCCATATATATTGGAGTTTCATTATTTTCCTTTTGTGGGGTTTTACATTGCGATGTAGGTATTTCCCATGTAGTTGTAACATCTTTCATATCGGTACTGTTTTTCTTAAGTTTTTGTTTTCTTTTCGCAACTGGATTTTTGTCTTCAGAAGCGTGCTTACCTTTTTGAGGGATAAATTTCTTGGTCAATTTTCCTTTTGCATTTTTAGTTCCAGAATCTTCATTCTTCGGGTTTTGGATAAGAAAACCAGGATCGATCTATATATATATATATATATATATATATATATATATATATATATATATATATATATATATATATATATATATATATATATATATATATATATATATATATATATATATATATATATATATATATATATATATATATATATATATATATATATATTTTTTTTTTTTTTTCAATGTTAAAATAAAAACTTTGAAATAATGTTTAAATATTGGCATACAATTATTTTTATTTTCAATCTAAGCTGTCAATAATAAGTTATTATTTACCTTTAGGACTCAGCAATAGTCAACAGCTTTAAACTCAAATTTACAAGAATGTGAAACACTCAATAGAAATAGTTTTAATCTCCGTGGTAAAACTTTAAGACGAAGTAATTAGTTGTTTTTGGATAAGTTTATATTTCCTTTTTTTAATTTTGTCTTGTATTAATCGCTTAGTCTAGTGCCAGTAATGTAACCCCTAAAATGTCTTTCTTGAAAAAATGAAATGAAATATTAGAATTTCCAATATGCTTATTCCCCTTTCCTTCTGAAAGCTACACAGCCGTCTAATCTTTATAACCCTCCTACTTCTATAGATTAACTTAATTCTCGACTATAGACACTAAATTAATATACATTCTCTCTTCTTACTACAAATTTATTATTCTACATGAAAATTAATGTTCATCACAGTCAATAGTTTGCATATAGTTCTCACGTTACAGCTGATGAACTCTCCTATCAATTCTCTATCCATAACAACCTTCTGAGCAGTTAGTTCACCTCCTTATTCGTTTTACTGGGTTGTCTTGCAGATGAACGCAACATAATATTCTTTCATAACTTTGAACCCTTCATCTTATATCGAGTATAAGACGAATTCTTTCTACAACCTTCTCATCGTCGCATTCTATTCTATCTATTCAAGTCTTTCGCATGTACGGCGTTCGACAGGATACATTTGTGACATTGATTCTGCAAAATAATCTGAATCTATTTTAAAAATCGTGACGGAAGAAAAAAAGGTTTTTCTTTTAAGTTTGCCTTTCATCTAGTCAGTTCAGTAAATGCTAAAAAATTACATAAGCTTATAATTACAAAGGAAATTTAATGATTATATTCTATTAAAAAAATAAAATTTATATATATATATATATATATATATATATATATATATATATATATATATATATATATATATATATATATATATATATATATATATATATATATATATATATATATATATATATATATATATATATATATATTCGTATTTAATTGGTCAATTTCTAAATTAAATACGAAAAATCAATTATGAATAAAATCCCACTAAATATAAAAATCAGAGGCAATGAAAGTATTTTATTAAAAGTTAATTATAAACTAAATGCCAACCAAAATTTTACAGAAATTATACGTTTATTTCACGACAGACCCAGATTTAAAACAAATTAAAAACTAGATTAAACATTCCCCCTCACCAAGAGATTTCCAAGACAATTCTTCTATTCAACAAAATGTTTACGCACGCAAATGATACTGTAAAGTCGCCTAGATAGATAGAAAAGTTGGGAGTTACTTTCGAGAAGGAGAAAGAAAATTTTTCTTTTTTTTTTTAAATAATAATAATAATAATTAAAGTTATCAAGGACAGTTAATCTCAAGAGATTATTAAATTTACAAGATATTTCAGTTGGGCTTAAGAGTGGGTATAGTAGATAGAGAAGGAAAATAAGTTTTTAATCCACGACTATACTTCCTCAAACAATAAATGAGAAATTTATATTTTTACCTTTAAACCCAAGGCTTTCGAAAGTTTGGCCTTAGCTTTCTCCACTCTTTTCAACACTTTTTCTTCACTTACATTTTCAAGCTGGAAAAAAAAAAAATAAATAAAAATATATATATATATATATATATATATATATATATATATATATATATATATATATATATATATATATATATATATATATATATATATATATATATATATATATATATATATTATTATATATATTTATTTATTTATTTATTTTTTATATATAATTTATATTATATTATTTATTTATTTATTTAATTAATTTAATTAATTTAATTAATTAATTTAATTTATTTAATTTATTATATATATATATAATATATATATATATATATATATATATATATATATATATATATATATATATATATATATATATATATATATATATATATATATATATATATATATATATATATAATATATATATATATATATATATATATATATATATATATATATATATATATATATATATATATATATATATATAAGCACCAAACTCCGGGAGTATTCTACACATAAATGTAAAACTAAAAAACACACAAGTTGTATTCCGATTTCCATTTGATGTCGAATTACAGTGTTCCAAAGGTGTAAAAGTATGATCATGCAAGTTAACAAAAGTTTATTTGAAAAGTACATTTATTTTACAATAAATTTTCAAACGTATCATCATGGACCTTTATACATTTTCTAACATCTGGCAAAAGGTGTTTTCCTTTTGTGTGAGCTGCAGTATTCAAAATACGGTGAATTAGTAAACCTCGATTGTATACCTCACTTTTAACTAGTCCCAAAAACAAAAACCCATGGTGTGAGGTTTGGAGACCTTGGTGGCCAACTATTACATCAACCCATCGTTCTTGAAAAGTTCCACTCGTTTACTCCATTGGTTTTTATAAACTTGAGCCTTTAAAAAACTGTAATTCGAAAACAAATGAAAATCGTATTAAATTTTTTATTTTTATTGTCACAATTATGTGTATAATACACTCCCGGGGATCTTTGTGTTCCTCCCGACTCACCCTTTACTATATATATATATATATATATATATATATATATATATATATATATATATATATATATATATATATATATATATATATATATATATATATATATATATATATATATATATATATATATATATATATATATATATATTGGAAGTTTATGTTGAGTTTACAAATTATTCCAAAATTCACAAATATTTGATTTTCTTTTATCAAATCACACAATAAAATTATTTAATAAACTATCTCAATCCTATATTCTCACTATATCAAAGGAAATAACCTCTCTACAAAATTTTATATTTAAAAATAGGTTACAACCATTATTCACGCGATAATACCCAACCATTTAAATAATAATAATAATAATAATAATAATAATAATAATAACAACAACAACAAAGTAGAAACACAAGTGTTCATTCTAAATTCTGAATGTATTCCTAAATATAGGACAAAAAATGAGCTATCATCCAATATCAAATCACAAATTCCCCAGCAATAAAACAAAAACAATGTACAGTCGTGAACAAAAGTTCGTTCCTATTAAGCTGGAAATAAATATTTATATAAAATAGGGATCATTTCAGATTCAGCCAATCACAGTTCAATTAAGCCCCGCTCAATGTTTTTTTTTTTCTTTTTATTCAAAATAGAGCTTTTATGAAATGATTTCCATTTTATATAAATATTTATTTCCAGCCTAATAGGAACGAACTTCTGCTCACGACTGTACACTAACTACAAAAAAAAACAGACTGGACAAAATTTGCATATCACATTGACATCCATCTTCAGAATACAAATATCACTAATACACACTATCTCAAAACAGCTATCATCAACCATTTAACTAATATTATTTCATGAGCTGCAAACTTACACATACCACGATGATACCTCAAAAAAATACAAACCCGCACTAACACCAGAAATCTCATTACTAATCAAACAGAAATTCACTAAAACAAAATATAACACAATTAAATAACACCCAAATAGACAATATGATAAAAACACATGCAACAAAACTTTCAAAACTACCTAGTCAAAAACCTCCAACATTCAAATAACAACAGGGTATGGAAAACAAAAGTACCTTACACAATGCTAAAAACAATCTACCCCACACTCACGAAACAATTCCAAACCAAAAGACCCTCT
Source organism: Armadillidium nasatum (assembly GCA_009176605.1). Taxonomy (NCBI): domain Eukaryota; kingdom Metazoa; phylum Arthropoda; class Malacostraca; order Isopoda; family Armadillidiidae; genus Armadillidium; species Armadillidium nasatum. Next base: position 11,255 of record SEYY01005182.1, on the reverse strand, counting down.
TTCCCCTCAAAAATACATCAATACAATCAATACACACTATGCAAAACAGTCAAAAATCTACACATCCACAAAATAGGAAAATAATCAGAAAAAGAAAGAAAATAAAAAATAACATCCAAACGACACAAAAACCGCAATATTTTTTTAAAAAAATTAATGCATAAGGGATTCTGACACCCATTTAGATAGGTTTCAGATTTGATATCATGGTAATTTAACTTCTGGAGGGGGGGGGGGTTGTCTTCAGTAGCCCCATTTTACTGTGTGTACGTGCGTCCGCGTGTGCATATATATATATATATATATATATATATATATATATATATATATATATATATATATATATATATATATATATATATATATATATATATATATATATATATATATATATATATATATATATATATTCTTTACTTTTTAAACTCACGACCCACTCTGAGTGGAAACACTGCGTCCAGGAAACCTGCTGAGTTTGTCAGCCACACCCACAGGTCCCCCAGGTGTGCCCTGTGTGTTGCAACAGGAGGGCAACTCAAGAGTAGATGGTCTGTGGTTACTATCTAGTTCTACCTGACATTTTTAGCATGTTGGGGAAACTGTATTGATTAATTTGAATCAGTATCTACATGAATGCAAATCTGGGTGATGTCCCAACCTCAGTCTTGATAGTGACATTGGTGTTTTGAGCAAGAGTGTTGTGTGAGTTTGAAATTTCAGGAGGCTGTGTTGATGAGGTGATTAGGTTGTTGACTATTTAAGTATCTCTGAGTGATAAAAGGTGTGTATATGTTTGTTTAGAGTAGGAGTGAGGAACCCACAACCTTCTTACCATTGAAGTGTGGCCTTCAGACTAAATTTTAATTTTGCCAAAAAACTCTTGAAAAAATAGATTTTCATTCTTACCTTAAACTCTGAAAAGTATATATATATATATATATATATATATATATATATATATATATATATATATATATATATATATATATATATATATATATATATATATATATATATATATATATATATATATATATATATATATATATATATATAATCTGGCACCCTCTGCTCTCCGACAAAAACTTAACGACACTCCAAATAACACAAAATAAAGCCCTTCGCACCATTACCGGCTGCACACCCACAACCCCCCAACAACACCTTCATAACGAAACCAAGATACTACCTATAAGGAACCACCTCGAAATGATAGGCACCCAATTCTATGCAAAAACCCATCTACCCACACACCCATGTCACAAAACTATCCTCCAACCTACCAATCAAAGACTTAAACAACCTCCATCGTCCACCGGAGCCTTTTACAAACGGATCCTAAATCGCATTCCCCCTCCTCCCCCCAATACCACAACAACCAAACATATACACACTCATCTAACACATTCATATATGATTAACAGACCTCCAAACAGCATCCTTAACGAACCCCCTCCCGAAATAAACACCGACTCCAACAACCTCCCAAGACACTTACAAATCTCACTAGCAAGATTGAGATGCGGGCACCACCCAAACTTACAACATTACAAACACAATTTCAATTTACACCAGGCAACATCTCCCACTTGTACCAGATGCAAAAGGGCCCCGGAGACCGTAGATCACTTTCTTTTAGACTGTCCCTCCAACTATCGCCCCAAAATCTTCTGGGGCATCACTTCTTTGAAAGATCTCTGGACGAGACCGACTGCGGCGGGAGGCTTCATTAGCGAAGTGTGGCCGCCTCAACAAGGGGTGGTCAGGGGGTGAGAAGGTAAGGTATATATATATATATATATATATATATATATATATATATATATATATATATATATATATATATATATATATATATATATTATATATATATATATATATATATATATATATATATATATATATATATATATATATATATATATATATATATATATATATATATCCTCACTGAATTTAAAGGTTTCCCACCCCTGCTTTAGAGAGCTGTTGTTTGTGGTCCAAGTGAAATAGTTTTGTAGAAATTGCTATAATACAGAGCTGAGGATTTTAGTCTGTGATTTATTTGACCTTATTGGCTGTTGTGGTAGGGATGTATTAAGTTTCGGGTACTGGAATAAATTTGTGCCTAGAATTTCTAGATTGTCACATATAGGAAGGATTTTGTTCATCATGTAGGTGTTAATTGGTGTAAATTTAGTGCAGCATGCTGTGATATAGGCTGAATTTTGTTTCATGTTTTTTGTCTACAATGGGAAGGAGAATGGCAGGGTATCAGGATGGGTATGCGTATGCCTAATTGAATGTGGATCTTCTAAACTGTATGCCATGTTGAGGGTGGTTAATTCAATGCTGAAATCATTTTGTGAAAAGGTACATAAAATGTATAATTTTCTGTTTGTGGAGTTGGTTGTGTGATAAGGTGAAATGAGTATCAAAGACTAAAGATTTTTGGATTTTCTTTAGTGGCATTTGGATATTATTTAGCTCTTCATGGGTGTCGTAGTTATCAATTTCTATTTATGTTATAATAAGGACCAACTACAACAAATATTTCAGAAATTGCGTTGTGTTTCCATTACTATTATTCAAGGTTTCTAATGATTTATTATCTTTTCAGATTAAAGGTCGTTCATCTACTTGATGTGAACTATGTTGATATTAGAGAATGAATTTCTGACTTATTATTTATTATTATATAATAAACAATCGTTTTGTTATGTTATATTCTTTATAACCTTATTTTAATTAATAAAAGAGGGTTTTATTTTCCTAATTTCCTACTTACTATAAACTTATACCTTCCGATATTATCATATAGTATTCACCAACACTTATGTAGTTCGATACTATAATAATGTTTATTAAACTGTTGTTTAATGTTTCGAATTGATGTTATGTCAAGATTAACCGTGCGAAATTGTTTCAAGTTAAGTGTGAATATAGTAAAATATTTATTAAAATATTTTCTAAGTCTTTAGTGGATGCTATAATACCAGTAAACTGTGAAAATTAACTCGGAGTTTTCATCAAGTTGTATTAAAAATATTTATTAAAATATTTTTTTTTTTTTTTTTTTTTTTTTTTTTTTTTTTTTTTTTTTTTTTTCATCAAGTTGTATTAAAATATTTATTAAAATATTTTCTAAGTCCTGAGCGAATGCTATAATAACAGTAAACGATGAAAATTATCTCAGAGTTTTCATCAAGTTGTATTAAAAATAATTAAAATTTTCAAGTTTTTTTTAAAATTAAAAATTAAAGTTGTTTTTTAATAAAAATAATTATTAAAATATTTTCTAAGTCTTGTTTCGTTTTAATACAATAGCAAACTGTTTAAAATATTTCAAAATTGTTTTTATTTATTAATATTTATAAAAATTTTCTAAGTCTGTTTCGTTTTAATACAATAGCAAACTTTAAAATATTTTAAAGTTGTTTTTAATTTATATCAATAATATTTATTAAAAGATTTTCTAAGTTCTGTTTCGTTTTAATACAATAGCAAACTGTTTAAAATATTTCAAAGTTGTTTTTAATTTATATCAATAATATTTATTAAAAGATTTTCTAAGTTCTGTTTCGTTTTAATACAATAGCAAACTGTTTAAAATATTTCAAAGTTGTTTTTAATTTATATCAATAATATTTATTAAAATATTTTCTAAGTTCTGTTTCGTTTTAGAATAAGATTAAACCACTTAAAATAGTTCAGAGTTGTTTTTAATTTGAATCAACAATATTTATTAAAATATTGTCTAAGTTCTATTCAGTTTTAATACTAAGTTAAAGGATTATTAAATATTACTAATTTAGGTCAATTGGCGATGACAATTTAATAAATCACTCGTTATCTTACAAATAATCTACCTTACAATATAAAGTATATTTTAACTTCTCTTAATCGAATAAAATTCGTTATCTATAACTAACCATAAAGTTTACACAGGTCCAAAACAAAACCAAAAATCTTTAACTTAATTATGGTATAATCTAATGCAAAGCATATACTTCAAAAAGGAACAATTTAAACCAAAATGGTTTACTTAAACAAAAACAAAAGTTTATAAAAGTATAAAGCAATTAATCTGGTTTACTTTAAATATATTTACAGTTACTATATAAAATGAATATCCTCTGACATTAATTATTCTTTCAACAATTTGTACAAATATCTTAATTAAACTCGTATTTCTTGAGTTTTAAATCAAAAATAAACACACGGTAAATATGCCCAAGTATATCAATTGGTCCTCGAAAGAGGTCTGTATATTCTAATATTCAACCTAATATCAAATACTCGAAAGAGTTCTGTAAGGTTTAACATAAGTTACCTTTAACCTTAATTCCTCGAAAGAGGTCTGTATATTTAACACTCTAATATCAAATACTCGAAAGAGTTCTGTAAATTTTCTAAAATAAGTTACCTTTAACCTTAATTCCTCGAAAGAGGTCTGTATATTTAACACTCTAATATCAAATACTCGAAAGAGTTCTGTAAATTTTCTAAAATAAGTTACCTTTAACCTTAATTCCTCGAAAGAGGTCTGTGAATAAATCAACTCTTATTCGTAAAATATCAGTAATCTTAAGAATATTATCACCTTTATCAATATAAAATATTACTATATAAAATTCGTTTACGGAGCAAAGAACTTTTCGATTTCAGAACCAAAATCAGAATGACTACTTCTTTCAAAATTTTCAAATTATGAATTCTGACAACTATCATAGGTTGTCATTTTTTTAAGATCAACCAATCAGGAAGTTTTATTTTTAGCGAGTTGTCAAAATTCAGGTTTCTCTTCTTTTTTTTTCTTTTCTTTTCTTTTCTGGCAACTTGGTAACGGACTCTGTTTGTTGTTTTATTTTCGAAATCTTAAGCGCCATCTTGATTTGAACTTCGTATAATTTTCTTAATCCTTATGTTTATTAATCCCTTTATTTATTCTCATCTTTTTCATGTTATTTTCTTAATTCACGAAGAAATACATATTATGCTTAACTTGCCTTTCTCTTGATTTTTTCAAATTTCATAATTTTCTGAGAGTTTAAATTTGTAGCCCTAACTTTGCGTTCATGCTAGACCTGATTTACTTATTGTTTCTGTTACTTTTTCTTCGTTTCTTTCATGTCTAATTTTTTCTTTCTCTTCTTATCGATTTACTTATCTTTTATTATATTTCTTTTTCTTTCTTATTAAATACTTCACTTAACATATATTGCTCATTTCTTAAGTTATCATAAAAACCAACACCACAATACCTATCACCATAATTTTAAAACGATTTTTCTTCAGGAGGGCCTACTACACCCCCTTCTCAAAGTATTTCATAGGGCCATTTAGAGAGTTTAAGTAGTACCAGGATGGCTAAAATCTTTTATGAACTTTTCTGTAAAATGTTCTAGTTTCTATTGTCATGGTGCGGCCCGTACCGAAATGTGTCCTTACACTTTGCATGTTACAAGGGCTTTGGTTTTGTCGATTCTGAATCTTGATTCTGAGATCATCAACTCTTCTGGGTCTAGCATTGTAAGGTCTTGAAGGTCCTGCCTGTTCCAAATTAGTGCATCTGTTGTTTTCTCCTCTATACCGGCCAGTTGTATGATAGTGTGATCTCCTAGGGGTTTCTTGAGGTTCTAAACTTGTCCTTTGATGATATCGCTTGTCCGGTCGTCCTCCTGTTGACCTTTGGGGTCTAACTCTTAACTGGGCCATTTGTTGTTCCAAGCCTGTTCTCACAAGTGTTGATTCTTCGATGGCACGATAGGACTTCCCTGGTTGTTTATTTAGGTACTCATGATGTTGCTTGAGTAATTTCCACCATTTGCCCACTGTGGCTCCTAGAAAATGTAGGCCATCCTTGGTGGAACCTTGAAAAGGTCTAACTGTATTGATTTACCATGATTATACCTGTTTACCGTATTGAAATATTCCATTCGGGTGAGAGCTAAAGGTCTTGGAGTTAGTTTTTTATCCCATTGATTCAAAGAATCTACTTATAAGATCTCTCATTTGTCGATTAAAACTGAGACTACATCGATATGGATATAATAATTTGACTTGGGTGGGATCTAATTTTTTGTATAGTTCTGTTACGGTTATATATTCCAAAATTTGGGATAAATGGGACGGTAATTATAATCTGGCAATAAGCATACCTATCCTTCCAGTCCAAAATTTTAACTTTAATTGGCTCAATCAATGCATCCAAATCTAACTGATTATTCGGAACCATTATTTTACAACCTGAATTTTTCCACTCTATTAATTTGGTGAGTTCACAATGTAAACACATGATCACTATTATGTCTATAGGTTCTTGGTCCTCCACTACATTGTCTTCTAACACTTTGTCCACCTTGTTTAGGGCCTCTTTCATAGTCATTCCTGGAGTGCTGTAACGTACCAGATGTTTCGGTTTCCAACCGTCTGCGGTGTTCTGCAGTTCGGCAACCCGACTGTCTCCAATTACAACAACTCTCTTGGTTCCCCAATTCATGATCTACAAAAACAATAAATTCATTTAAAACAGGGATTAATTACATTAAATGTACTAATTAAATACTCTTCTGGAACATAATCTCCAACAATTTCTGTAAACCTGATAAAATTTTTTAAACATATCATAAACATAAAACTAACTTCTTTTAACATGAGCTAAAATAAACAGCATCGATTCTAAAATTAAAAAGTTCGTAAATGACACAGCATTCCTCATCTGAAATCATTATTAAAACAAGCATATAAATTGATTACTTAAACAATCCAATATATTATCTCTTACAAAACTTGTAACTTGCCAAGGATTCAAAATAACATAACTCAATTTTGATTTTCTTACCTTACTATTGACATTCCTATTACCTTACCATCAGAATCCCGAAAAATCAAAAGACAAATTCGATACCGTACTGTTTCGTTCTAATTCTACCAGATCCTTCCATACTCTTGAAGTTCTTGCATCTATAATGGGAATTCCTCGAGTGGGTCTATTGAATTCTAATTCTTCTTGAATCCACGGCTCCATATTATAAGTGGCATTATTATAAGGTATTCGTCTTTCAGCTTCGTGACTTGCCATTTGGTCTTTTGAATCTTGATTTAGATCTACATTATGTTGTAGATGAATATTATATTGGAATACCTTTTCCCAGTTTATTTTAAACATGGTTTGATGTTCTTCTGTAAACCCCTCAAAATCAGGTTGGGATGTATTACTCTTGTTGTCCTCTAAATCATTTTCTTGATTAACCTTTTTTAATTCTTCAGGAGTTTCATACCACTTTTTTAAATGTTTGTGATGTATTTTATATAATATAGTATTTCTATACTGATGTTGAATGTCGTACATCACACCGTTTTCATATGTTTTGATTACTTTGTATGGACCATGGTATTTTTTAGCTAGTTTATTTTCTACATTATGACCCTTAAGAATATTTTTCTTGAGGACTAATTCATCTAACTTGTAGGGTTCATAATCTTGTTGTGTCTTTCCCCAAGTCTTGTCATTTACTGTATTCTTTTCAACATTGTTGAGAAATATTGCAGCTGGTGTCTTTCCCTAATTCTCTGTGATATGTGTGGTTGTATACAGCCACAACGTCAGGTAGATGTTCATCCCATTCTTCTAAGTTATCTATCATTCTAAACATATTTAACAATGTTTGGTTCACTCTTTCTACGAGGCCGTTAGTTTGTGGCATATTTGGCTACAGTACAACGATGCTTAATTTCTTTAGTTTTGAGGAACTCTTCAAACAGATGATTAGTAAATTCTTTTCCGTTGTCTGATTGTATTTCTAAAGGGTCTTTCAGAAATGTTGCTATCATATTTTTAAATGCTTTGAGTACTGTATTAGCAGTTTTATCTGGTATAGCCACAGCAGATGTCCACTTTGAGTACATGTCAACAGCAACAAAGATATATTTCTGTCCTATTTTTGTTTTTGGCATTTCCATAAGATCTATGGCGACCACATCAAAAGGTTTTCTGGCTTGTACTTTCCAAGTTGGTGGTCTTTGTTGTCGAGCTGGTAATAATTTTCTCTGTTGACATTTTATACATATTCGGGTGACTTGTTCGCAGATGTTGCGAATATTTGGACTCCAGGTAATTTCTTGTATTTTCTTTATCATTTTATCTCTTCCCGGATGATAATGAGTCTTATGATAGTCAATGATTAAATCTTTTAAATCATTATACCCTATGAGTGGAACATCTTTCCCAGTTTCCTCGTAATACAAAATTCCATCTATTTCATGTACATTTTTCAAATATCTTATATATCTCTTTAAATAATTTTTCTCTTTGAGTCTTTGAGTTTGTTCTTGAACTGTATTATTTTCTTGTAAAATCTGTCTTAACTCTTGTAAACCTTTATCTTCAATTTGTCCTTTTTTAATTTCTTCTACTAGTTGTTCCTCATTTCTTGTATATTTTAATGTAGATCTTCTACTTGGCAATTCTTCGGTTTCCTCTGGTTTTGATCCCACCGTAGACTCAATCGTTATATCATGAGAATTCAAGCTTTCTGAATCAACTATGTCTTCCTCAGTATTTTCCTTCACTCTTCTTCCTCATCTTCAATCTCGAATAAGACGATCTCTTTCAGAATTTCCGCCTCTTCAAAATCTGAGACAAACAAATTTATTTCGTCAACACAGCTTGTTACTCTTTCTTCAGATACATTCTTCTCCAATAAATTAAAATGAACGCCGTGTATACTTAAGAGATGACATATCCTAGTACCTTTATCATTATATGACACCCATTGGTCTTTAGCATGATATATTTTAACTTGGATATCGTATATACGGGCACAAGCTTCCACAATCTCAGAGCTGACCATAGTACCTGAGATATTCATTCGGTTCAGATTCTGTCTAGTTTGTTTAGTGTCCATTAACCCATAGGTTTTCAAATTATTTCTCACTTCATTGACCGCACGCTCACGGAGAATCTTGTGAGCTTTTTCATCATTAAATAAGAATATGGCTATTGCCACGAACAGGGCGTTTCCGCTGCCTTTAATTTCTTTTTCTTTAAATCCTACCGGTACTATATCTTCTTCAATTTCTATTTCCTCTGTATTTTCTGGAACGCATCGAGAGAGGAAATCGCTGATGTGATTAAATTTCCCGGGTAGGTATTTGATCTCAAAATCGTACTCAGCTAAATCTGTTAAAGTTCGGGCAATTCTTGCATTTACTCCAGCCATATTGTGCAAATAAGTTAGGGGTTGGTGATCAGACCAGATGACAAACCTTCGGCACATTAAAAATGTGCGAAACACTTTCACTCCCCATCTTAATGCGGCTAATTCTTTCTCTAAGAGTACTATAATTTCTCTGGGCGGATTTCCAAAACACATTGAGGCATATGCTATAACTTTTAGTTCTCCTTCTTGTTGTTGTTTTAAACAAGCTCCGGCACCTGTCCCAGATGCATCAACAAACAGTTCCAATGGTTTTTTACTCTCATAGTCCGGGAAGGCTAAAATTGGTGGTTCTACCAAAGCTTGTTTTAATCTTTCAAAGCTTTCTTGACACTCCAGAGTCCATTTTATACTCTTTCCTGTTGTTAACTGAGAGAGAGGCTTCATGAGTTTAGCAGCCTCTGGAATATGTCTTCTATAGTAATTTACACTACCCAAGAAACTCTGAACTTGCTTTATGGTTTTGGGCACTGGAGCTTTTTGTATGGCCTCTATATTTTCGGATAATGGTAATATTCCTTCTTCACTAACTTCCTGGCCTAAAAATTTTACTTTTCTTCTGAAGATATTACATTTTTCCGGTTTTATTTTTAAATTAAACTCACGCAGTTTCTCTAAAACTTGACTTAGATTATTCAAATGTTCGTCAAAATTTCTTCCCAAGATCAAAATATCGTCCAAGTAGGCCATTACTTGTGTTTTTGAGAAATCTTGTATCATCAAGTTGACGAGACGTTGGAAAGTCGCGGGTGAGTTACAGAGGCCAAAAGGTAATCGTACGAACTCCAGATGCTTTGAAGATGTTGTAAAAGCAGTATATTCTCTTGATTTTTCATCCATGGGTAAGTTGTAGTATCCTTTGGTCATGTCTAGAAGACTAAAATAGGTACTGCCTTTCAAATTATAAATACAGTCGTTCACAGCGGGTAATGGAAAACTGTCCTTAACTGTCCTCTGATTGAGGGCTCTATAATCAATACATACCCTTACTTTGCCATTCTTCTTGATAATAGGTACAATAGGACTGCTCCATGGACTCTTTGATGGTTGTATAATTCCTTGTTGTTCTAATGTTTTTAATTCTTCGTCCATAAGCTCTTGCACCTTCGGATTAAACCGCCTTACTTTTTGACGAATGGGCTCATAATCATTCAATTTAATTTTGTGTTTCATTTTAGTTGTATAACCCACGTCATTATCGTCTTTACTAATGATATCTTTAAAATTTTCTAACGTTTTACAATACAATATCTTTTTGTTCTGAATTAAGGTCGGTTTGGTTCAATGTAAATCTTTCCTCCCAACTCAAGTGCTGATTTTCTTGTTCTTTCTCCACTTCTTGTTGTTCGTATATTTCTTTTAAAGTTTTTCCGTCTTTTACTAATTCTATAGTTGTTACCACTAAATCTTTTGTATCAATTTTATAAGTTTCATCTCCCAAATTTATAACATTAATATAGGCTCTTTTCCCATTATTTACAGTATTTGAAATAAACAATCCATTCTTTCTAAAATTATCCAATCCTGCTATTTCAGTACTATATAATTTGGGTTCTTTAAAATTATTTGGCCACTTTAGTTCTATTTTATGTATGTATCCAGCCTTTATATGAGCATTCTTTCTTAATTTTAACTTGATGTTACTTATTGGGGCTGAATTATATCTAAAATTACATACAACAATTTCTTTCCCATTATCAGGCCTACATATTAATCTATTATTTTCAAAGTCAATTTCTAAAAAGTATTTTTTCAAAAAATCGATTCCAAGAATCATTTCATGTGTTATTTTTCGACTAATGATGAAACTTTCATGTTTTATTTGATATTTTCCTATTTTGAATGATAAATTCATCTCTCCTTCTGTTCCTTCTATATCTCCGTGTACTCCAATCAATTTAATATTTGTATCTTTGATTTCTTCATTTAATAATTGAGCGACATCATAACTAATTACATTGAGTTGGGCACCTGTATCTATTAAAGCTCTTATAATGGCTCCTTTTACATTTATATCCAAGTATAATCTTTGAT
>SEYY01005181.1:17500-20000 GCA_009176605.1 Armadillidium nasatum | reverse complement strand
CTAAAAGGTTTATGTAACTTTTTTTTTTTGCAATAGTTTCTTTTTCCTAATTGTTTAAAATGTAGCTAAGACGCCAGGTCTGTAGCCAGAAAACACTGAGGGGGGTGCAAATGTTTTTTTAGGACAAACCAAAAAAATATAATATATATATATATATATATATATATATATATATATATATATATATATATATATATATATATATATATATATATATATATATATATATATATATATATATATATACAAATTTTTTTTCCAGTAGTTTTTTCCTTTCTAGTTTCTAATTTTTTTTTCCTTTTTACAGATTGGCTTGACCGTCTTGGTAATGAACCCAACATACTTAATGTTTTCGTAAGCTCTTATCCTTCTTGCAATATTTAAGTTTTTCTTCCACTAGGATCATTCGATTACCTTCTTATCTCTGTATTTTGTTCTGGCTCTTCGAGTCCTTGGCAAGAATGGCCCCAGTTCTGCTAGCAAATGTTTCTGGCACTTTGGTGTTGCTAGCATGACTGACTTTTGGTTGTACTTCTCTTAATTTCCATAAAATGATTACAGTTTCCATGAGGGGGTCCAATGAAAGAGCTGAACATATCACGTCGAAGCGGTTCTTTCTGGCATGGGGCGTATTTTTTTTTTTTTTTTTTTTTAGTATTTTATCCTTTCAACTAGTCTTAAAAAATCTTGGTTTGATTCTTTTTGTTCTTGTGTTTTTTTTTTCCAAAGGGATGCTATCTTCAGGAATTACTGTAGTCTCCAAACTACAAAAACTCATACAAGGTTTGCTTCATCCCGGGATCGTGCAACACTGAAAACTCTTCTCTCCATTGAAAATACAGTAATCTCTTTGGTTCCTCTTCTTATGGACTTTCTGGCATTTTGAAGAAAATGTCTACTCTAACTGATTCTTTCTCTTTCCCTCCTCTAGTAGCTTCTGACAACGCAACTGCCGTTTTGGCTTCCTCTAAAGCTGAACTTTTCAAACTTTTGCTCTAATTCTACTTTAGACGATTCTGGAGTTATCCCTCCTCCTTCAACCCCATCCAACTCATTTATGCTTAAAATTGTGATTTCTTCTAAAAATATCATTTCTGCTTCTTCTGAGCTTAACGCTAAAGAGGCATATGGTTCTGATGGTATTCCTCCAGCTGTTCGCAAAATTTGTTCTGAGATTGCATTTGCATTGGTATATTATTTCGTCTCAGTCTTTCAACTTCGAAATTCACTCCTTGCTATAAACGTGAACTCATTTAAACCGTGACGAAAAGGGGGATCTTCTAAACCCTTTACCTTTACCTATAGTCCTATTTTTTTACCGTAGCCTCTCTTCTTTTTTAAAGTTTTCGAATTTATCCTTTGCAGGAAAGTCTGGAAACATTTCAATTCTTCTAATCTTATTATCTCTGATCGTCAGTAAGGCATTCAAAAAGAATGTTTAGCGTTCTACTAGAAATTTTCTCTGACTTTTTGTCTTTCGCTCTTCGGAATTTCGGTGAACTCTTTGCTGTCAAGCTAGAAATATCAAAGTACTTTGATAAGAGTCTGGCACAAAGCTTTTATTTCTAAGCTTTCCTTTCAGAATCTTTCCTTCTCTCTGATTTACTTTCCTTCCATTCTATAGCAGCTGTCTTAGACAGCAGCTTTTCTTCCTTAATAGTGGTGCTCTTTAGGGATGTAAAATCTCCAACTCTTTTTCTAATATTCACCAATGACTTTTGCTCTATTACTTCATCACCTATCCACTCCTATGCCGATGACTCCTCCCCTCATTACTAATTTCAATTTGAAAGACATCCCTCCAAATAGCCTTTAACTGACGCTAGAAGTGTACCCTTGGAACAATTAATCTTCGATCTTTCTCGTATTTCAAATTGGGGCAGAAAAACATGGTAGTTTTCAATGCTTCAAAACCTCAATTCTTCCATCTCTCTATTCAACACAAACTTCCACAAAACTATAACATCTTCGAAAATACAATTCAAACTTCCGTCTGTCCTTAAATATTTTCGGAGTTTCTTTTTCTCGTGATCTTTCTTGGAAGAGTCACATTACTTCTCTTTCTAAACAAAACTTTAGGAGTTTGGTTGCTCTGAGGCGCCTTCGCAATTTCTTCACGCCACCCCAATTGCTTGTTCTTTATAGGTGTGGTGTTCGCGCCTATATGAAGAAAGCCTCACACATCTGGAGTGATTTGAATGATACATCTCTCATAGGTGGGTTCTATGGTTTTTTGTCTTATCAATTCTTCTGATCTCATTTATTTCCTCCAGTCTCTTACTGCCCGCTATTATGACGAACACTGCTTTTTTTACCTCATCTACCGCATGCCTTCTCCACTAAAAAGGGATTGTGCCTCACGCCTTTCTACACAATCTCATCCTTTTTCTCTCCAACTCACTGCCCCTAAACTTTGCGAATATGCTTAATCTTACATATACTCTACTGGTAACTCTGAAACACACTCCCTTTGACTTGCATATTTTCAAATGCCGTGTAC
>SEYY01005181.1:0-12500 GCA_009176605.1 Armadillidium nasatum | reverse complement strand
TGTTTAGAGAACGGGAAGGAATTAAAGAAAACTATTATTTTATGGGTAAATGAAAGCCTTTTCGTTGCAATCTGTGTTATTTTAATCAAATTATAAAATATAGAAAACACACTTTCATCTCCTGTTAAAAGATTTTCCTTATTTTTTATTTAAGAAACTAGGAATTACTTTTCCGTCGTCTGCGGAGTATAAAAAGGTAAAAATTAGCATATTTTCCGGCATTCTAGACAATTCTTTCTTATAAGAAGGTTTTAGAATTTTTAACCTGTGAATATTTGGAACTATAGATTACCTCCCTTATATCATTATTAAATCGTTTATTTAGTTCCATTATTTTAAATTTTGATTCGCAGGTTAAATTATTATTTTTTACATTTATTTGCATAGTTGTTTTAAACTTTGCAAATCCCAAGTTAGGATTAAAACTCTGATTCTAATCAGAGGAGGCCTAAGCCAGGGTCTGGTTATGCTTTTTTTTTATAAATAACCAGACGGAAATATTTTATTAACTTTGTTCGAATTGGTTTAATTCTTAGTTAGGTTTTTTCTCGGTACGCCTCACCTTACATTTGGTAAGTTTTAAAGAAGAAAAGAAAGTACCGTTTCCTTTTCCTGTCAACTTAATTCTGAAGTTGATATCTTTTTAGGATTTTCTAGCTTTGAGAGAAGTGGAATTCGTACAGATTTCCCTTCTCCGGTGAGTACTAAAACGAAAATCCTATTAAGACTTCAACTTAGTCTTTCCTTATTTAATTGTTGACTTCCTACGCGAAGTTGTAGAATTTAAGTTTTGTCTTGAATTCTACAATTTCCTACGTTGAAAAACAGACAATTAAATATCTTCTAGATTCATCTTTTTATTTTTTATTTCAGATGTGAGGTAATCGTCATTAGTTTAGGGAATTTCGGTTACTTCAAGTTCCTTTCCTATCCTCCTTACTATCTTTCGGTGAGACTTAAAACACCTTTCTTTCGGTGTTTAAAAAATTAACAATTCACAGCTTTGCTTAACAACATTATGATACATAATTTAGGATTTTTTTCATTTTTTGTTTATTAGAACCATTTACAAACATTTAAATTGTTAGGTTACATTTTTATATTATATTATATTGTTATTAATAAATAAAATAAATAAAAAAAAAAGAAAAAAAAAAAAAAAAAAAATAAATAAATTTGTAAATAAATTAAGAGTTGCTGTTTTTAAATAAGACAACAAATTAACTTTTTAATTAAATTCATTATTTATTAAGATGACGAATGATTTACTTACTATTAAATTTAGATGGTAATTAGTTATATATTTTTTTTTTTGACTCTTTAACAAATATTTTTGTATATTATTTACTTTAATTAGCATATAAGTTAATATTATTATTTTATTATTTCATTTTTTTTGTATAATTAAATACATTACTGTATCCAAAATCAAATATTAACGTAACGTCAACAACATTTGGATTATATTTATTTATTATATTCATTACAGACCCCTTTTACTATCCTTATAATAAAATAAACATGAAAATTATTCTCACTTTTATCCTCTTACTTTCTTCAGTTCTGAAGGATTGTCTCTTCAGTTAATTTCGAATCAAGCCATTCTTAAATATTTTAGAGAATAGTTCTCACAATTCTTTTGAGATGGTTTGGTTCGAAAGGAGAGGGTAGGAAGGTTAAAGTTTTATTTTAAATAGATTATTTATTTTATATAAGAATAAAAAGACCCAATCTTTGGCTATTCCTTTGTTGTCTAACGAAAGGGGTCATTTCAATTGAAGACACAAAGGAATAGGTTGAAATGTGCTCCGAATGAAACTTAGAGTTGGCAACTAGAGTTGTTGATTCTCCCCATTCGTATTTCTCATTCCTAAATTACAAAATACAGTCCACTACCAAAATTAAATGCGAATGGGTGTATCATTTAAATCAAATTATCTTAATCATTTCTTCATTCGGAAGTCAACTAAGTCAGGAGGTTGTTAGAGAGGGAAAATATTTTTTTTTGCTTTTTTCCTTTCTGATAATCTCATGATTTTGGTTGACTACAGTATAATATCTGACACATTTCTTTTTGGTCATTCTGAACCGGATGACTATCCTTGTTTAAGATCACTCTTACAAGGCAAATTACTTAAATAATATTATTTTTGCTTAAAATATTAATTTATTGATGTCTCTTCCGAATTTATCTAATCCATTTAAAGAAATGGAAAATAAAACTTCATTAATTACTCCCTTTAAGGGTTTAAATCCTGTACAGAAAAGGAGAGGCATCAGAATACAGACCACTAAGTCTGTACAAAAACTAGAATCTTTATTAGAGACTGACATTGATATAAATAAAATCAATGGAGTCATTAAAACTTTAGAGCGTTGTCTAGAAGATCTTGCACTTCTAGATGAAACCATCCAAGCTAATTTGGATGAGACAACTTTTATTTCTGACCTAGAAGAGTCAATAGAACGTAGGAGAGACTGTAGAAACAATTCTACATAAAGCCTACTCAATTTTAAAGGAAGAAGAAAAGAACTCTAGAAAAAGCTCTAGAAGTTCAGATGACGAAACTTCTTCTCATAAATCAGAATATAAATATAAATCAAATAGAAAGACAGAATTATTCAGACTCCCACAGAAAAAACTTCCTTGTTTTAGTGGAGAAATTTTAGAGTTTAACTCTTTCTTAGAGTCCTTTTTGTCCATAGTAGAAGACAGAGGATTCTCTAATATTGACAAATTACAATGTCTCTTAGACTGTTTAAAGGGACCTGCACTTACAAGTGTTTGTGGTTATGCAAGAATCGGTGATAACTATCCGATCATTCTTAACCAACTAAAACGAGATTTTGGCAATTCTCGTAAATTAATAGAAACTTTAATATTAAAAATAACTGCTATTCCTTCTCCTAAATATAATTATACAAGTTTATTTAATTTTAAAGCAAATATTCATTGCTATTTTGAGTCATTAAAAACTCAAAAAATTATTGGTGATTGTCAAGGCTGTTCCATCATTTTAGGAACTATTTTAGCTCAAAAACTGCCTTCAGAATTGATCTCTCATCTCCCATTAGGGGAACCAAGAGACAACTGGACAGTTGATCTTGTTTTAGAGATCATCTCTAAAAATCTCTATACTCTGGAAACAGTAGGGCAAACATTAATCTTGCCTGAAAACCAGAGAAAAGAGAAATCACCAAAATTTTAATCATAAATTTAATGAGCATAAAAACTCTCATAAAAAGGAAGAAAAGCCAAGACAAATAACTACTTTAAATATAAATTCAGGAACTAAGCCTAAGACTCAAACTCTTGTATATAATAAACCTATAACTCAGACTCAACCTCAGAGTCAATTGCCGAGTCAAGCTAAAGCTCCTAAATGTGTCTATTGTAGAGGAGAGCATTATTCTTCCAACTGTAACATATTAAATTTAAAATCAAGGCAGTTGTTTGTTCAACAAAATAAACACTGCTCAAAGTGTTTAAACACTTTCCACAATACTTCTCAGTGCACAAGCACTAAAACTTGTTATTTATGCAAGTCTCCAGATCACCATACATCATTGTGTGACAGAGAGACTCATAAAAATCAATCTTCAGAATCTCATGCCAACTCTGTCTCTACATTACAAATATGAGACAGGATTGGTGTTGCCTTACCTCTTGCAGATATTGAAGTATACAAACAAACTTCAACCATTCCAGTTCGCACTCTTTTTGACCTTGGGAGTCAACGGACGTTGATTTCTAGGTCAATAGCGAAAATATTAAAATCTCCAATTAAATTTAAAATTCAGCTTTGCATAAATGGCATTAATAAGAAAGGAGCTGTAGCCCTTTATGATGTCATTGATATTAATATAAAAACTAATGAAGGAAATATTATAATATCTGCCCCTGTAGTAGATACTCTTCCATCTGATATATATATTCCTGGTTTGGTTCAAACAACAAATTTATTAAGGCAACACCATGTAAAATTATCAAATCCTTACCCTCCTAGTGACTATGTCAATGACTTAGGCATACTTATAGGAGCAGACTATATAAATAAATTCCTTAAGTCTTTTAAAACTTTTAAAGGAATAAATCTTATAGACACACCTTTTGGCAGTGCTCTTTATGGAGAATTGCCTTTTACATCAAAAGAAAAAGATGCCCAGATCACTCTGGTGTCTTCTTTTAAAATAGGAATCAATTTTATTAATGAAATTGATCCCTTTAAAATTTTAACTTCTCAAGAACTCCATTCTAAAGAAGAAATTTTAAATAAAACTTCTTATGGAGAATCATCTTTTATTTCTTCAACAGAAAATTATACTTCTTCTAATTTAAATCTTTCCATTGAAGGGACCTCGACTAATCAGCAGTCTCTAGAGGACATTTTAAAACCTTCAATTGAAAACAACTTTATCTCTTCTATTTCTGTTGAAGAAGATCATAAATATTTTAAAACCTCAGAGGATCTAGATAAACTCTGGACTCTTAATCATATCGGCATTTTACCCGATGAGAAATTTACAAATTCTGATAAGACTACCATAGCAGCCTTTCAGGATAGTTTATCTTTTAAAAATGGTAAATATGAAGTGTCTCTTCCTTGGAGGAAAGATCATCCAGATTTGCCAGATAATTATTCTTTATCAAAAAGACGTTTATACAGCGTTCTTAAAAAACTTCAATTAAACCCTGAACTTCTGAAAGCGTATTCAGAAGTCTTTATTGATTATTTAAAACGCGATTTTATTGAAGAAATAGGCCCTTCCACTCCGGTACATCCGGAAGGGAAATTACATTATCTACCTCATTCAGGTGTTCTTAAAAAATCAAATACTACTGCTTTAAGAGTCGTTTTTGATGCTTCCTCTAATTTTCCAAGTTTAAACAGCTGTCTCTACAGTGGGCCTACCCTGTTAACTGAACTTGGAAAAGTACTTTTAAAATTTAGAATTAAATCTTTTGCAGTCAGTGCTGATATTGAGAAAGCCTTCCTTGGTATCAAACTGTCTGAGAAAGACAGAGACTCTGTAAGATTTCTTTGGCTAAAAGATCCAGGAGACATTAAGAGTCCTATAATTACTTATCGTTTTAAATCAGTTCTTTTTGGAGCTACTAGTTCTCCATTTCTTCTCGCTGCTTGTTTAAAACATCATATATCTAATTCTAATACCAAATATAAAAATGAACTTTTGTCTCAACTATATGTTGACAATATTTTTAATACATTTAATAATGAGGAAGAACTAAGAGATTTCTTTCTTGAAAGTCGTTCTATATTTAATAGTGCTGGCTTAAATTTACGAGAATGGATCTCAAATTCTGAAACTTTAAACCAAGAGTTCAAAAACAAGGGTTTAGGGATCGATTCTTCTACTACTAAAATTTTAGGATTAGAATGGGATTCAGAAAATGACACCATTACTTATCCAAATAAAAAATTAGATGACACAGCTCATACTAAAAGAACTATATTAAGCAATTTAGCATCCTTATTTGATCCTTGCGGGATTTTAAGTCCAATTTCAATAAAAGGTAAAGTTTTACTCCAAAAAATATGGTCTAGCGGAGTGAACTGGGATCAACGCATTTCAGATTCTTTACAACAAGAATATAAAAAAATTGCCTTGTTGTTAAATGAGTCTCAATCTTTGATTTTACCTAGACAATTAATTTATTCTAATAATGTAGAGTTGCATGCATTTTCAGATGCATGTCAAACTGCATATTCAAGTGTTGTTTATGTAGTCTCTCATTTAAATAATCAACCTTATGTAAATATATTAATTTCAAAGTCTAAGGTTTCGCCTCTTAAACAATTAACTATTCCTAGACTTGAATTAATGAGTGTTCTTTTATCATCACGTTTAATAAAGTATGTGAAAGACACCTTTAAAAATATTTTAAATATTGAAAGTATTCATGTGTGGTCTGATAACCAAGCTACACTTCAGTGGATACATACTACCAAACCTCTTCCTGTTTTTAACCAAAACAGGAGTGGATGAAATTCGGGAAAATCTTCCAGATGCAAATTATCATTATGTACCTACAAAAGACAATCCTGCAGACGGAGCCTGTCGAGGTACTAATATTAAATATCTTTTTTCTAAATTTTGGCTGGAAGGTCCATCTTGGATAACTGACCAAAATCAATGGCCGGTATGGATTGAAAATCCATCTTATTTAGCATCAAATAATTTAATAAATATTTCTGATATTAATGTAAAAAATAATAAAAATGAAATTAAATTCGATAATTTATTTAATCTTGAAGATTATTCTTCATTAAATAAAGTATATCGAACTAACTGCCTTAGTGTTAAGATTTGTTACAAATCTTAAAAATTCTCGCAAAAACTTGCCTCTTATTAAATCTTCTAAAGAACCTCTCTTTTCTCACAATTTCTCCATTGATGAAATGAGTAAAGCAGAGACTTTCTGGATTCAAAATAGTTCAACAACAACATTATGAACCAGAAATTTCTTGTAAAAATTCAATTCTCCTTTACTCAAACCTACCAAAATTTTCAGTTTAAGATTGGTAGAAAACATTTTAAGATGTAATCTCCGATTGAATAATTCCTCTCTTCCTTTTAACGACACAAATAAACTCAGTAAGAGATATCGTTTATACTTAATCTTATTCATAAGTTTCAACAACGTTGGAAAAAAGACTATCTCTTACATCTTCGTCAAACTAAAATAAATAGGGACAAAGCATTAGGGAAAAATTGTTGATCTACATACCTCACCAGATGGGTTTACAAGATCTGCTTCTATTAAAACTAAAACTGGAATAATTACAAGAGCTATTGTTCATTTATATCCTTTGGAAATTTATTCAAATCCGCATAACTCCTCCATTGAGGAGACTTCTGCACCATTAACCTCTCTTCCTAGACCCTCTCGTCAAGCCAAAATTGTGGCGAGACAGAGAATTAAAAATATAATAACAGAAGAGAACTAAAATTTTGTAATTTTTAAATTTACTAAATTTATATTGAAGCATGATTTTGGCTAGAAATTGACATTCTTTATTTATTTTAATAACTATAATGTTTATTTATACATGTATATATATATATTTCTTTCTTTTAATTTGAATGAATAAGAAATAATTCCTTTATTTATATAATTTATATTTTTTACTTTTTAGCTCCAACCTATTTTCTCAGAAATCATTAAATAACTCTATTACTTAAATTTCTAACTTTGTGAACTTTTACTTTTAAACTCATTTAGGTTGCTGTATCAAAGAATCTCTCGTAGGAATGATTCTTTCTTATCGATCACTTGAGTAGAACATTGATGACTTATAAGGAATATAAATTCCTGTTTTTTTTTTTAACTGACCCTTTTCAAAGATTCTTTTACCATTGGTCATGCTCTCTTGCATGATTAAATGGGGTCTAAAACCAGAGTTACCACTGCGACTGAAAAAAAACAGTGTCGTTAACTTTTGGTTTAAGAGTCTGAAATAGAGTTTGCCACTGCGACTGAAAAAAAACAGTGTCGTCAACCTTTATTTGAGACTAGACAAAATATTTTTTAATCATTTTTCATCCTTTAAATTTCTTTTACTACGTCAGTTATTAAAAATTATTATTATTATTATTATTATTATTATTATTATTATTATTATTATTATTATTATTTATTTACTTTGTTTGCTCATTGTGACTTTGAGAGAGAGTCTGATCCTTATAGAGAGCTCTTCTATTGATGGGAAACCTGATGATGAAACTAATTTATTTACTCCTAAAACTTTATTTTCTTTTTGATTTTAGATAAAAAGGTTGGACTAATTTATTTTTATTCAGTATGTTTAAAAGTCTTTTCATTCAAATATAAAGAATTTTTTTCTCTCTTTCTCTCTTGCTAATTTTTTCTATTTTCTTTTTCATTACTGCATTTCAATTTTATATTCCTATTACTCTTATCTCGTTAATGTCATGATTCTAGTGGAAGTCATATCTTTGATATGGATTTGGTTGATAAGTTGTAAAAGTTTTTTATTTTTTATTTATTTATTTATTTATTTATTTATTTATTTATTTATATTTTTTTTCTCTTTCTCTCTTGGCAGGGAATTTAATGTAGCAAATATTATTTAAAATATTTACTACCAAGGATGAATAGAACTTAGTTATTTCAGTGTGGTTTTCTCTTTTAAAGAAAAAAAAGGAAGGAGTATCGTACTACGCTGCTAAAATTGTGTGCGTACGTAAGTGCGTGCTCTTAAACGTGACAGTCAAAGATTTCTTCAACAGACTCCCATCTAACGGTACTTCTGAGTTGCCAATTTCCTTTTATTAAAAATCTTTATATTTTTTGATAAAGAAAGCCATTATCTTTCTTTTTTCTATTTAAAGTTATTTAATATAAATAAGGTTTTAATAATATATTACTTTAAAAATTAAAAGTAATAATTCAAAACTTTAAATGGATTGAATTATTTATCTGGCGATAGCTGGAGTCCGGAACTCTTGGAATGTGTGACAGGTGAACAAAATTGCCACACATTCTAAATAGTTATGAGACATCAAAAATGAATATATTACTATTGAAATGATTGAATTTGTATTCAAAGTACAAATTAAAATTTATTTATACTTTTTTCATATGACTAATGAAAGAAATTAGTCGTACAAATGAAATTTACATTTTATAAATTATTCTTAAGGGTTGGCAAAACTTGTTTTGTAAATGGCCGTTTCATTTGTGTTTGTAATTTTATTTACATTTGAGTTTTTAAATAAGTTAGAAGTATTTTTCTTCAACAAGAGAGAATATTTTAAAACAAACAAAAATACATTTTTTAATTTTTTAAGTAATATGTAACTGTTTATCAGTTTTAAAGATTACAAACTTATTTTTTTGCTATTAAATCTTAGTGACCTTTAGCATAACAAAATTTTATAGTAATTCGTAGTAAAATACCTTTGTTAATGAAAGGTGTCTTTAGGAATGTTTAGAGAACGGGAAGGAATTAAAGAAAACTATTATTTTATGGGTAAATGAAAGCCTTTTGCGTTGCAATCTGTGTTATTTTAATCAAATTATAAAAATATAGAAAACACACTTTCATCTCCTGTTAAAAGATTTTCTTGTTTTTTATTTACTTAGAAACTAGGAATTACTTTTCCGTCGTCTGCGGAGTATAAAAAGGTGAAAATTAGCATATTTTGGGCATTCTAGACATTCTTTCTTATAAGAAGGTTTTAGAATTTTTAACCTGCAAATTTAAGGAACTGTAGTTTTTCCTCCCTTGTTATCATTTTTTTTAAAGCGTTTCTTTTAAGTTCCATTATTTTAAATTTTGATTTGCAGGTTAAATTATTATCTTTTTTACATTTTTGCATAGTTGTTTTAAACTTTGCAAATCCCAGTTAGGATTAAAACTCTGATTCCTAATCAGAGGAGGCCTAAGCCAGGGTCTGGTTATGCTTTTTTTTTATAAATAACCAGACGGAAATATTTTATTAACTTTGCTCGATTTGTTTAATTCTTAGTTAGGTTTTTTCTCGGTACGCCTCACCTAAAATTTTGGTAAGTTAAGAAGAAAAGAAAGTACCGAGTGTTTTTCCTGTCAACTTAATTCTGAAGTTGATATCTTTTTAGGATTTTCTAGCTTTGAGAGAAGTGGAATTCGTACAGATTTCCCTTCTCCGGTGAGTACTAAATGACGAAAATTCTATTAAGACTTCAACTTAGTCTTTCCTTATTTTGGTTGTCTTCCTACGCGAAGTTGTAGAATTTAAGTTTTGTCTTGAATTCTACAATTTCCTACGTTGAAAAACAGACAATTAAATTATCTTCTAGATTCATCTTTTTATTTTTTATTTCAGATG
Source organism: Armadillidium nasatum (assembly GCA_009176605.1). NCBI lineage: Eukaryota > Metazoa > Arthropoda > Malacostraca > Isopoda > Armadillidiidae > Armadillidium > Armadillidium nasatum. The sequence goes on along the minus strand of SEYY01005181.1, from coordinate 2,645 downwards.
TGAGGTAATTCGTCATTAGTTTAGGGAATTTCGGTTATTTCAAGTTCCTTTCCTATCCTTCCTTCTATCTTTCGGTGAAACTTAAAACACCTTTCTTCGGTGTTTAAAAAATTTCATTCACAGCTTTGCTTACAACATATGATACAAAGTAGGATTTTTTTCATTTTTTGTTTATTAGAACCATTTACACATTTAAATTGTTAGGTTACATTTTTTATATTATATTTATGTATTAAAATAAACCTACCTATTAGAAAATCTTCACTCTAGAACTAATGGAAGATCTGTAAATAAATTTTTAAATAAATTAAGAGTTTGTTTTATGATAACCGAAACAAATTCTTTTATTTAAACTCATTATTTATTAAGATGACGAATGATTACTTACTATTAAATCTTAGTGGTAAATTAGTTATATATTTTTTTTTCTTGACTCTTTAACAAATATTTTTGTATATTATTTACTTTAATTAGCATATAAGTTATATATTATTTTATCATATTCATTTTTTTTGTATAATTAACTCTTTATATAATAACAAAATCATATTAACGTAAAGTCAACAACATTTGAATTATATTTATTTATTATATTCATTACAGACTCCTTTTACTATCCTTATAATAAAAATAAACATGAAAATTATTCTCCCTTTTATCCTCTTCACTTCCTTCAGTTCTGAAGGCGATTGTCTCTTCAATTAATTTCGGAGCAAACCATTCTTAAATATTATTTGTAAATATCTTAGACTCTCGTTTCACAATTCTTTTGAGATGGTTTGGTTCGAAAGGAGAGGGTAGGAAGGTTAAAGTTTTATTTTAAATAGATTATTTATTTTATTTATAAGAATAAAATGACCCAATCTTTGGCTACTCCTTTGTTATCTAACGAAACGGGGTCAATTTCAATTTGAAGATACAAAGGAAGTAGGTGAAATGTGCTCCGAATGAAAGCTTAGAGTTAGCAATTAGAGTTGTTGATTCTCCCCATTCGTATTTCTCATTCCTAAATTACGAAATACAGTCCACTACCATTTTTTAAATGCGAATGAGTGTATCATTTAAATTAAAATTATCTTAATTATTTTTCATTCGGAAGTCAACTAAGGTCAGGAGGTTGTTAGAGAGGGAAAAATATTTTTTTTTCTTTTTTCCTTTCTGATGGTCTCAAGTCTTTATGTTGACTAGAGTTTAAAATCTGATACATATATATATATATATATATATATATATATATATATATATATATATATATATATATATATATATATATATATATATATATATATATATATATATATATATATATATATATATATATATATATATATATATATATATATATATATATATATATATATATATATATATATATATATATATATATATATATATATATATATATATATATATATATATATATATATATATATATATATATATATATATATATATATATATATATATATATATATATATATATATATATATATATATATATATATATATATATATATATATATATAATATATACTAAACCTAACAAACCTTGGTTTAACTCTGCTTGTTCTCGTGCTATCCGCCACAGGGATGCTGCCTTCAGGGATTACCGTCGTTTTCAAACTCCAGAAACTCATGCTACTTATATTTCATCCCGGAATCGTGCAAAATCTATTCTCCGTAACACTAAAAACTCCTTTCTCCGCTTAAAATGCAACAATCTTCCTGGTTCTACTTCCTCACGCCCTTTCTGGCATTTTGCAAAAAATGTCAACTCTAACTTTGCTTCTTCTTCCTCTTTCCCTCTTTTAGTATCTTCTGACGTTACAACTGCCGTTTTGCCTTCCTCTAAAGCTGAACTCCTCGCTCAAACTTTTGCTTCTAATTCAACCTTAGACGATTCCAGAGCTGTTCCTTCTCCTTCAACCCCCTCCAACTCATTTATGCCTAAAATTATAATTTCTTCTAAAGACGTAATTTCTGCTCTCTCTGAGCTTAATACTAAGAAGGCGTACGGTCCTGACGGTATTCCTCCTGTGGTTTTCAAAACTTGTGCTTCCGAGCTTGCACCCTGCCTTGGTACACTTTTTCGTCTATGTCTTTCTACTTCAACCTTCCCTACTTGCTGGAAACGTGCGCTCATTCAGCCTGTGCCGAAGAAAGGGGACCCCTCTCAACCCTCTAACTATCGTCCCATTTCTTTAACCTCAGTTCTTTCTAAAGTTTTTGAATCTATCCTTAACAGGAAGATTTGGAAACATCTCAATTCTTCTAATCTTATCTCTGATCGCTAGTATGGCTTTCGTAAGAAACGCTCTACTGGTGATCTCCTTTCCATTCTCTCTGACTCTTGGTCCTCCGCTCTTCGGCATTTCGGTGAATCTTTTGCTGTTGCGATAGACATATCGAAGGCTTTCGATAGAGTCTGGCACAAAGCTTTGATTTCCAAACTTCCCTCTTTCGGAATCTATCCTTCTCTCTGTGACCTTCTCTCTGATTTCCTTTCTGGTCGTTCTATAGCAGCTGTTGTAGACGGCCACCGCTCTTCCTATAAATCTATTAATAGTGGTGTTCCTCAAGGATCTGTCCTATCCCCAACACTTTTTCTACTATTCATTAATGATCTTCCCTCTGTTCCTTCATCT
>SEYY01005180.1:45000-54219 GCA_009176605.1 Armadillidium nasatum | reverse complement strand
ACTAGCCTCTAACTAGGTTCACCTCAAAACTGATTCAATTACTATTACTTCTCATATTACACTTTTGTTTTTAATTTTATTTGAACTACACATTCACTCTCACTTTTTACATATTATAATATTCGTAAGTTGTAAAAATAAAAATGCTTTTACCCAATAATAATAGAGGCAAGTTTTACATTTAAAATAAGCTACAGAAAACTCCTCAAAGAATTGCGTTTGCTTAAAACTTTGCATATAAAGTTGCGAGTTCTCATTTTTAGAACAATCATATATTCAACATTTATTTCTACGATAATGTCACAGAACTTAGCAAATATTGTTCATCATGTTTTACACTCGTTTTCTTGCCTAAATATATATATATATATATATATATATATATATATATATATATATATATATATATATATATATATATATATATATATATATATATATATATATATATATATATATATATATATATTATAAATTACATTACTATTTGTTCTTTCAGGAAGCCTGTATTAAATTAATGTTATCTTGCAAATTTGCTATTTAAATGCATTTAAAAGAAATGTATTAATCTATCATCCAGTCGAAGCCAAATTTATGAATCTAATATTAATGATTAAAAAACGATCACAAACTTTTAATTATTTTAAGCAACATCACAAAATACACAAATGAGAGTAAAGGTTGAATTTTAGGTATATCTCATTTTATTTTTTAATTAGTGTTTTGCATATTATGTTCTTTTTTTTTTTTTTTTTTTTTTATGGGATAAATAATAAATGTTCCTATGAATGGGTTAAGCTCTTCATTGTAAAATTAACAAGTTTTTGTTCACAATAAGCTACAATATTATTGAGTCTTAATTTTTAAAATTTCATTGAAATGGTATAAAACAATTAAAATTATTATTTAAACTAGAAAAGCAATATCATGATTGCTTACCATATGTGTGCTAAAACCATTTGTGGTAAACCGCTTTGCAAGAAAACTCCCTTAATTTCCTGGCCACTAACAAATCCATCTTTGTCTATGTCGGCATTGTGGAACATAACATCGTATCTTGCTTTGTCTGCTGCACTGACAACCCAAGGTGCAGGAGGAGGACCTGAAGACTTTAATATATAAAAAAGAATTATATTTAGGATGTACTTAAGAAAATATACTACAAGTTATATAAAAAAGAACTAAAGTTAAGAAATTTTACCCAAGCTAGTTTAAGTTTACAACCCCTTTATTTTATTTGATGAAGCTTTTTTGAGACAATTCATTTGTACAAATAGGGTTCATCGAAACCTTAATAAGAATTCAGAATTTAATATCAGTGAAAAAGATTCATTTTAATATTTGGTAAGAGATAAAACTGTACAGCAAGAATCAAAATTTAATGAGTAATAATGACCAATTTTGAAAAATAATTAATGAGATGAAACTGTACAGCATACAGAGAGTTGGTGAATGAGAGATGATAGGTAATAAAAAAGTTTCTAATAACAACATATAAAATTACCTGATACCACTAAATAAGTAATACATAAATTTATACATGTAATATGTACGTATTAAACAATTTGTTTTCTACAACCATTATCTTTAATTGCACTTTGCATGTATTCTTGGAAAGTAAACTTATATTATGCTGCTGGACAATGAGATTTTCACAGATGATCTCAATGCAATTGTAAATCTTCCTGTCATATCACATGGATCTTTCAAACCAAAAGGAATAGTTCAAATTTCCAATAGAACAAACTTTGTTAGTTGAATCAACTGAGGTATATGCGTCAGTTAATGTAACAGTTTTCTATAATAAATAATGGCTATGCATATAGTGATGAATATTGAAACTGGAGTATAAACACTTTTTCACATATTGTAAAACTTTACAGAAAGCATTCATCAAGTTTTTTTTTTATTATTTTAGTGCATGTTCTCATGACTGGGTAGGAAATCGAACCCTGAAATCTAATATATGAAGAAAACACTTTTCCATTGAATCAATATCAGATTTCAGAAAAAATTTCATTTGTATTCTGATTTTGGCACTGGCTAGAATTATACAAAATTCCAGAATACATATTTATCCTTTGTAATAAACAGCTCTTAAAATATATTTCATAACATGTAAACATTTCTTAAACCTATCAATAAAAATATCAACTACATTTATTACATTTCTGAATAAGTTTTTCATACAACCACTATCCTATTCTATAGTATATACAATTTGAGTTATATAGAGGATATTAAACCAATAATGTGTACAATACTGAACAATAAGTTAAGCTTCCCATAAAATCATGCATGCAATTTTTAATTAGTTTCTATTTTACAATACGATCACTGTTCAAAACATTCCTATTGAAATATAAGTTAAAACATGTATATTAACTACATAGCACTCAAATCATTTATCTGGTCTATCTACCCAACTTATTTATTAAAAATCACAAGTGAAATACTAGCTTTCACATTCTGCCACAAACCAATCCAACCCTTAGCACTTTGTAATAGAAAAAGTATTTTCTTAAGTCCTGACAAAATAGCTTATTTTTTATTTACCTATTGTGACCAAGTTCTTGTATGAAACTTAAACTCTACTCAAAACAATTGGAAGATGAAAACATTTTATAACTGAATAATATTACCTCTTTAGAAATTTCACCTACATAGAAAGCATGCCTTTTTCTTTCGATTTCATCTAAACAATGCAGTAAAACACTGTACATCCTCAATCATTTCAATATAATTTCTTAAATAAGGGTCCCAAACTTGTGAACAGTGTCCAGTTAATGGTCCAAAATAACTATTATAGGGGTTCAATCATTACTTCTTTACTCTTGTAACATTAAAATTTACAATTTCTTGCATTTTGTTAGCTCTATTTTTAATTAGTGAACTCATAATTTCAAATTTTAATAACCACACCCCCATCTTTATCTTTGGAAGCAAAACAAAGAAATTTTCTATTTATGTCAAAAGAGCAGCTCTGTTAGCTCAGCAGCATAGCACTCGCCTAGCAAGCAAGAGTACCATGGTTCGAGGTCTGGTTGGGGCAGGAAATATGAGAAGTTTCTCCTTGCGTTTAGCTCTGAATGACTCAATCGTTAAATGAGTAGATTAGTGAAGTGTTATTGTCACTGATTGGAAATAATCTCCAACATCCATGACAGGCCTGGCCCAGCCAGCAGTACCAACTGTGGGCCAGTAAAACCCAAGGATCTTCCTCGAAAGATCCCATTGACTTAAAGTCCTTTCTGGAGGATGAACATTATTTATGAAGAAGAAAAAGATTGTCACAAATCCTTATTTGGTTCTGCCAATGTAAAGTACAGTATATATATATACATTTCTTTTTGCTAATGAAGTTTGTTTGCCACTTATCAGTAAAACCATGGAGTTTATTCAAATCTCACTAAACTTTAATATAACCCTAAAGTTTTCCAAAAGAAAGGCTACTTTTCATTCCCTCATCCAAATCATTTATATATACTAGGAAAAGATGTGCCCAACTCAGAACTTTGGAAGAATGACAATTTTTATCAGCTCAATTTAAGATTTATCACTTTAAGCTGTACACAGTGTCTTGGCCGATACCCAACCAACAATATATCCAGTTAGGAACCACAATCTACATACATATGATATTGTAATTAATTGTGCAACAATCATATTTTGGATGCTTTATAAAATACTTTGGTGAAAAGTGATTTTTAACTGACTCTCCATCAACACAATCAATAATATACTGCATGAATTCTAAGGGTTTGTCTGACAAGCTAATTATATATATATATATATATATATATATATATATATATATATATATATATATATATATATATATATATATATATATATATATATATATATATATATATATATATATATATATATATTTTAGGGATGGAGTGAAGTATCGGTATCGGTAAGTATGGGTATATTTTCAGGTATCGGGTATCGGTACCGGTGAATTTGAAAGTCTTAGTATCGGTATCGGTAAAAATTTTGGTATATGAATGGCTAAAGTATCGGTAAGTATCGGTATCGGTGAATTTGGAAGTCTTGGTATCAGTATCGGTAAAAATTTTGGTATCGCTTCATCCCTAATATATATATATATATATATATATATATATATATATATATATATATATATATATATATATATATATATATATATATATATATATATATATATATATATATATATATATATATATATACCCAATTCTATGCAAAAACCCCTCTACCCACACACCCATGTCATAAAACTCTCCTCCAACCTACCTATCAAAGACTAAAACAACCTCCATCGTCCACCGGAGCCTTTTACAAACGGATCCTAAATCACATTCCCCCTCCTCCCCCCAATACCACAACAACCAAACATATACACACTCAACTAACTCATTCATATATGATCAACAGACCTCCAAACAGCATCCTTAACGAACCCCCTCCCGAAATAAACCCCGATTCCAACAACCTCCCAAGACACTTACAAATCTCACTAGCAAGATTGAGATGCGGGCACCACCCAAACTTACAACATTACAAACACAATTTCAATTTAAACCAGGCAACATCTTCCACTTGTACCAGATGCAAAAGGGCCCCGGAGACCGTAAATCACTTTCTTTTACACTGTCCCTCCAACTGTCGCCCCAAAATCTTCTGGGGCATCACTTCTTTGAAAGATCTCTGGACGAGACCGACTGCGGCGGGAGGCTTCATTAGCGAAGTGTGGCCGCCTCAACAGGGGGTGAGAAGGTAAAAAAAAAAAAAAAAAAAGGTATATATATATATATATATATATATATATATATATATATATATATATATATATATATATATATATATATATATATATATATATATATATATATATATATATATATATATATATATATATATATATATATATATATATATATATATATATATATATATATATATATATATATATATATATATATATATATATATATATATATATATATAAAGGTAGGTTTAAAGAAAGAATACCTGTTAAAATTTAAACCTACTTGAAGTTTATTGTTATCTGGTAGCAAAGTCTGAGAAGGAGGTGCCAGAGGTGCAGGCACTGGCCCTTGTCCAGCAACTCCAGCTCTTCTAGCACTGGATAACATTTCTTGTGGAAGAGTAGCAGGTAACGGGTTATTTTCTAACACTTTATAAATTAGATGCATTGCCTGAATTAACATATAATCACAACCATTAATCACTCTTCAATACTTTCCTTTCAATAACTCATATATATATATATATATATATATATATATATATATATATATATATATATATATATATATATATATATATATATATATATATATATATATATATATATATATATATATATATATATATATATATATATATATCCACAGTCCTAGGGTATATCAAATTTTATGAAATTAAATTTTCCTTATGTAAAATCTTAATAGAAATTTTTCAATAATAAAAATATTTACAATAAATACAAATAAAGTCAAAATTCTACTTACAATAGAAAATTCTACTTTGTCTAAGTTCCCGTCTTTATCCATATCTGCAAGGTCCCAAATTTTCCCTAATATGTCAGTTGATAACTTAGAATTTAACATGACTCCTCTGACCTTTTAAGTTAGAAAGGAAATAAGTTTAATAAAAAAATTTATTATATGGTATAATATGGTTATAAATAACAAACCCATCTACATTGAAAAGCTTACATATATTCTACTTCAATTGTAAATAACAAACTAAAAAAAAATTTTATCCTCCTTTTTATCCTTCTTAAGTATCATAATCAATGGCCATGGCAAAGACTTCAAAACAGGACAGAAAATTCTTGCCTTAATCTTTGACTATTTTAATTAAAAATCTCTAAGAATACAGAGTATGTGATGCATTACCTTGTTTCCATGTATTTTGTTAGCTTCAGGGCCTAAGGAATTAAATATTTGATCATATCTTGCTCTATCTGCAGGTGTTATGGTCCAAACGCCTGCTGAATTAACAGTAGTTGGTGCCGGAGGAGCTGGAACAAGTGGTGGGCCTGGGCTTTTGGATAAAGGTGGTGGAGGATGTGGAGGAGCTTCCCCCTGAAAATTTTTTAAAACTTTTAACTGCTGGTAATTAAAATATAATAAGTTCATCACTAGTCCAATTATGATAAGAAATTTAATACTGCTTAACACTATATGCAATATAAGTGTTATTTATTTGCATAATTGCATAAAGAAAGAAACTAACCATGTTTGGAGGAGATGTGATAAAACTAATATTAGCTATACTTGGCTCCTTGCCATTTTGAACTAAGGCCACCAATTTTAAGGCTACAAAAAGACCAGCCTTGTCTAAATAACCTTTTCCTCCAGGGTCACTTATATCCCATATCTGAAAAAAGATTAAAAAAAATAAATAAATTATGAAAAGCAACTATTTTACATTAGGAAATATTTAATGGAGTTTTTTTATTATTTATTCTATTGCTTTTTTCTTTAAATTTTATTACACAGTCAATAACACCAACATCTTTTAAAATAGGAAAAAAAAATACTTCTAACGTTTTAAAGAATAATTGTAGTTGATGAGGTTTTATTTTATAAACTACTTAAAAATAAATAATCTTAAAAACTTACCCTACTTAAAATATTCTCATTGAGTCCAGATTTTTTTAAAAATGAAGCTGCTGGGCCAGCTGGAATTGAGCCCAAATTCTTAGGATCTAATTTGTGATACCACAATTCAAATAACTGGAAATGATCTCCCGCCACCTTTATATATATATATAATATATATATATATATATATATATATATATATATATATATATATATATATATATATATATATAATATATATATATATATATATATATATATTATATATATATAATATAATATAAAATTTCATTAATAATGTATAATCAGGTGAAAATAATAAAAATTAAGCTTTGGACTTTTCATACCTCTATTCATATTCATAGCAAAGGGAATGACAGAAATGAATTTGGCAAGGAACAGTAATAAAGACCTGAAAAAGTTTTTATAGCTTCTATAAATTTAAAAGTAAGGATAAGAAAATTGGCCAAATTAAAACTGATGCGAATTTAGTAACTTCGGATAAGGAATTTTTAATATTTTCAATGTTATTTTGCGTCAGTGTTTACAAAGGAAAGTTTAGATGAGTTTAGAGACTAAGCTCTAATATACATGTAATAAACAGGTGTACAGCATTTGAAAATGAGTTAAATGAAATTAAATCTTTACTAGAACATATTGACCCAAATAAACCAGCAGATCCCAATGGTGTATATGGTAGAATTCAAAAGGATGGGAGTAGCAGTATTGCAAAGGCATTGCATTTGAGTTTTAAACAATCTATTGCTTATGGGAGGTACCTAAGGACTGGGAAACAGCATATGTGCTGCCCATTTATAAGAAAGGCAGTAAAGAAGATCTAGGACTCTATAGGACAGTTAGCTTAATATCTCTGGTTGTAAAAATTTTGGAAAAGTTACTGTTAAGTCCTACAGAGAAACATTTGGATGATAAAATACTGCAAACTCCCAGCATGGTTTTAGAAAGGGTAGATCATGTCAAACTAACCTAGAATTTATGGAATATATTACTGAATGTGTAGACAGGGGTGATCCAGTTGATATTATACATTTAAACTTTAGCAAGGCTTTTGATAAGATAAGGTAAGGTAAGGTTTGGTAAGGCCGATGCAAAAGTTGTCACAGTGTGGTATAGGTGGAGTGGTGAACAACTGAATTAAAGAGTGGTTGAAGAACAGAAGGCAGTGTGTGCTACTGAATGGATATGTCATTATGGGAAACAGTGAAGAGTGGGTTCCCACAGGGTTCTGTGCTGGGACCACTATTGTTCCTCATATATATAAATGATCTAGACAAAGGACTTAAATGTAAGGTTTCCAAGTTTGCAGATGATACCAAAGTGGTCACCTCAGTAATTAATAATGATGAATGTATAAAGCTTCAAGGTAATCTAGATAGACTCCTTGGATGGGCAGATAAATGACAAATGAATTTAGTAGTAAAACATTTAAAGTTCTTCATGAACATTACTCAAATGAAAGATTTAATTATATGAATAAGGATTGGCTTGAGACTGTTGACCAAGAAAAAGATTTGTGTGATTGTTAGTAATAATCTGAAAGTGGGTGATCAGTGTTTGGAAGCAAGTAAAAGAGCTCAAGATATTAGGTATAATAAATCGCAATGTAGTTTACAAGAGCAAAGAGGTTATAAGTAAGCTATATAGTAGCTATGTTAGGACAGCATTAGAGTATTGTGCACAAGTTTGGGAAAAGATTTAAGAAAAGTCATAGATATGCTGGAGATAGTACAATGTTGAGCAACAAGGATGATCTCTGGCTTTGAGAGTAAGAGCTATGAGAAGAGGGTGAAGGAGCTGGGAATGTTCAAGGATGAAAGGAGATTTCTCAGAGGGGATAAGAAACAAGTTTACAAAATATTTGCATCTGACAGTAATACAGAGATTAAAATATACTTTATATGTATCATAGCCCAAATAGGAAAAATCAGAGGACATAAGAAAATTAAAAAGAAGTCATGCCATCTCAATCTAAGAAAATATTCTTTCAGTAATAGGGCTGTTAAATTTTGGAATGGCGTGCCACTGGAGATTGTTGACTGTGGTTCTCTTGCAGCATTTAAAAGGGGGCTAGATAGATGTATGGATGACTTAGGTATTTTATAGTATAACTTGACTGAAAAATTGGCACATATATAAGAATTTTTAGACCAGCTTGTGACTAAGCCTAACTAACAGTTTTTATAGTGAGTGTTGGTTCATTGCATATTGTGTAATTAGTTAAGTTTACTAAATATATGTAGGGGCTTAGTTTTATTTTTATCTTACTTTGCATGAAGGAATTGATAATTAGGGATAGGATAGACCTAGTCTTTGTTGCATGTATTAGTTTTGACTGGGACAATCTTAATAGGCCTGTGTGGCTTCTATCTCTCTCTTTCTTAAGTTCTTATCATGCATGACATTAAAAGCAAGATTGGTTATTTTAGGATATGTTGTTTTAATTTCAATTACCTTGTCCTAGTCAATGGTCTCAAGTAATTCTTTAAATTTGTTAAAGAGTTACTATTTTTTGTATTCAAATCTTTATATTTTTCTATTAATTATGGTTATTTATTTTAAGTATACCTAATTA
>SEYY01005180.1:0-40000 GCA_009176605.1 Armadillidium nasatum | reverse complement strand
TCTTCGAAAATATTCTCAAAACACGGCAAACATCATTGATATCGATCATATACTCGTCTTTACCTGGGTGGGAGAGGGAAGGGTAGCCATCTTGCCATAACAAATTTTAAATTTGTTTTCTTATTCGTTAAACAATTGGAGTCTTTCCACAGCCTTTAGCTAGGGGATGTTCAAAAGTCAAAACGACTTCACCCTTGCACCAAACTTTGCGTACACTTTAATTTACAATATTTAAATTAATTAAACGCTACCAAAGTTTACCCTATAATTATAGGGTAAACTTTGACGCTACTGAGATAAAAAAAAATAAATAAATAAAACTTAACTTTTAGAACTCAAAAGTATAAATAAAAAGCCTAATAATAAATTTGATGAGTGACTGTGAGGAAAACTTAGTTAATGTCATAAATTTGATTTCTATTTAAATTTAATTTTCTTAAAAAATTTTAAAATAATTATTTTATGTTTGTATGGAAAAATTGTTGCTGGATATCACAGGCAAATGTGTAACATAATATACTCTAATGATGTAAATAACGAAGATAACTTGCTTATTCTGAACTGTCTAATAAAGTTCTGGAAAAAAAAAAAAATTGCCTAAAAATTGCCAAAATACCACAAGGTAATATGAGAAGTTTTAAAAGTTTAGTCAGCAAGTTGAGAGACCAATTAGTTAACATATTTAATAAAGTTTTTAGAAATAATTCTGAAAATTTAAATTCAGAAAAATTTATCAGCAACTAATTTGTTGCGTAACTTTCAGCATGGATTTAGGAGTAGATTTTGTCAGATAAAATTTTAAATATTCATGGAGTATATTAATGACTGTGCTAGAAAAGGGTACTCTTCTGATATTTATTTAAATTATAAGTAATAATTGCATTATATAGTATAGTTGGAGTATTTTATAACTTGAAAAAACATTAGATATACAACAGATGACAATATAATCAACCATATATATATATATATATATATATATATATATATATATATATATATATATATATATATATATATATATATATATATATATATATATATATATATATATATATAGGGACCGACCGGGGCTGGAATTTGGCCGGGGCCGGGGTCACCCAAATTTGGCCGGGGCCGGGGTTATGGCCGGGGTTTCCTAAAATTTGTAAAGAGGTCAAAAGCACTGAAATTTTAGGTTAAGAAAATTAGATATAAGGTTTATTTAATTGTAAGGAAGGAGTAGAATAGCCAACATTCACTTAAATTAATGATTATATGCATTTTCTCTAAAAAAAACTCAGAAAATTACAGTTCTGTATATTTAAAGTTTAAAAAAAGCACAAAAATTAAAAAAAAAATTATTATAATTCATAATAGTGATTTAACACGCTTACCTAGGTAAGACCCAAAGATAAAGTTTGAAAAAATGTAAGATATAAAATTATCAATTTAACCTGTATTTATACATATCATTGTTATTTTATTGCTATGTATCAAACTTGTATCATTTAGCTGCATTATTTAAAAATTATTATTTTGTTTATACTCTCAGTCAATATGGCTAAAAGATCAGCTTCTGCAGTTTTTGAATACTTTACAATGTTTCAGGATAGGCTCGAAATAGCTAAATGTAATATCTGCAGTCAGAAAATTGGAAGAGAACCCCCGGGTGCTACAAGAAAAAAAAAATTTCAACCAAATCTTTTTGGAGTATCTAAAATCAAAACACAAAGATGAACATTCACTAGCAGAAAAGGAGCGGTCAAAAGAAACAGAAAAGAAAAAAAAACTCTTAATTTTCTTATATTTTGTTTGAAATTTTTTTTTATTATTTGACTGATTGAGCTGAAATTTTCAAAGTATGTGAATTTTTTCATGAAGTTCTGAGTTGATTTCGAGCATTTTTTTGAGTCTATAACGGTTTGAAACTTATTTGGACCCAAAGTTGAAAAAAATGAATAACTGGATCAAACCACTGGTCCACATGAGCTGAAAATTTAATTGAATACCTTTGCCCCAATTTCTTGCATTGGTGGGAATAGATTTTTGATATCACGTCTAGAAAAAAGTTATAAGCACTTAAAAAAAAAATTTGCAAAAATCGTACCCTTCTGGAGGAAAAAATTATTTAAAAAAAAAACGCAAGCTACTATTTTTTTTTTTGTGAATATTGTTTAGAAGAGGAACAGGGCAACAATTTTTATTTAGTGCATTTTTAAATGCCCTTTGTTTGAAGCGAGATATAGCCTCTCAAACTTTGGGAATTTTTGAAATTTGGCCAAAAATGGACCTTTTTGAAGGCTATATCTCAAAACCAACGAATCTCATCGAATAAAGTACATAGAGGAATTTGTAGCCCCACCCCTCCTCTATACACACCAAAAATAGGAAATGTTATAGTTGTATTTTTTTAAAAAAGATTTTGTCTGAAAAGGTGGATTTTTTTAGTTAAAAAATTTTTTTTCCTATAGTTGGTCAGTTTTTGGCTTATAACATTTTTTCTATAACTCTGGGAACAAAAAAGTCTATTAGAGGCTTTTGTAGCCCATATAATTTTGAATAAATAGTCCAACTTTCAGCTCATTCTAAAAAGTGGTTTGGCACCGCCATTCTATTGAAAAAGGGTAAAATTTCCACAAAAAATAAAAAATAAAAAAATAAAAATTTTTTTTTAACCGTAATAGACTCGGGAAAACGCTAGAAATGGACTTTTATTACCGGTAAAAAATCTATATACACTGAAAGTTTCAGCAGAATGGGCTGAAAACTAAAAAAAAAAAAAAAAAAAAAAAGTTTTTGTATAATTTGCCATTTTAACCCCGGCCGGCAACCCCGGTTTTCCCTGATTTTTAGCCGGGGCCGGGGCCCCGGTCGGTTCATATATATATATATATATATATATATATATATATATATATATATATATATATATATATATATATATATATATATATATATATATATATATATATATATATATATATATATATATATATATATATATATATATATATATATATATATATATATATATATATATATATATATATATATATATATATATATATATATATATATATATATATATATATATATATATATATAAATTTTACGCCCTCCCGGACTCGAATCATTGATAGCAGCATCACCTTTAGACAATGTACAGAAGGCTCTACCACCGAGCTACGTCGCCTTCCAAAAAAAAGAAGGCATAGTAGAACTGTTTTCAAGCTCTTCTGCTTCGAAACACATAGTAAATCGAACGGTTTGCAAGCTCTCCTGCTTCGAATCACTGTAGGAGGGTGCTTGGAACCCCTACTAGGACTACTATGGCATTCTGCTGGGTGCTCCTGGGTTAAAGAAGCAGCCAACCAAAATCCAGCAAAGCCAACATAGGCACAACAACTGTTGCGGCGAAATTAATAATATAAGACAGAGAAATTGTTCGCATGCCAGGACTCGAACCATTGACAGCAGCGTCGCTGTTGTAATGCCAAAGTATCCTCAGTGGGGGTTCAAAGCACCCAAGGTACCAAGCTCGGAGATGCTTCGTGGGGCGACATCCAAAGAATGGCAAGGGAATTTAGAAACAAGTTTTTTAATTTCTAAAATGGAATGACATTGCAAGAGCTATTCAAATATTCAAGGAATATCTGCTATTAGATTAACTAATAAACAAAGTATACTGCTTTAATGTTTTAAGACTTTTAAAATAAGGATATTTAGAGCTTAAGTTGGCTGCCTCCGATGATGGGGATGGTGCCGCCATGACCCGGCGTCCGGCTTGCCCCGATGCATGGTCTTATTTTTTTCATAATTTCTGCAACATTCGCGGTCTTTTTTCTAATTTCCACTTTGTTGAACATCATCTCTCTTCTTCTAAACCTCAACTTTTGTTTTTAACCGAAACTCAGGTGCTTGAGTGTGCTGACAGTAAACCTTTTCTCTGTTTCCTCCTACTGTCTCTATCCTCAATTTTCAGCCAAAGGAGGTTGTTGCGCATATGTGCGCAACGACGTTATTTGCTCTCGTGTCTCTAATTTGGAGTCTACTGAATTCTCTACTTTATGGCTTAAGCTCTCTTGCAATTCTACTACTAAATTTATTGTTCTGTTTTATTATCTCCTAATTCTACTGACTAAAAAAAAAATCTTCGACTATTTAAACTCCAATATAGAGCACATTCTTTCTTATTCTTTTTTCCCCGAAATCATCATTTTGGGTGATTTCAATGTTCACCACAGCTAATGACTTTCATCTAGTTCTCATGATTCAGCTGGTGAACTCGCCTACCATTTTTCTATCCAGAACAACCATGAGCAATTGGTAGTTGATGCAACTTCTTTCCCGTATCCCTGACCGTCTTGATGATGAACTCAACATACTTGATCTTTTCTTAACCTCTTATCCTTCTCCTTATACTGTTAAACTCTTTCCTAATCTGGGTTCATCCAATCACCTTCATATCTCCGTATCTTGTTCTGTCTCTTCAAGTCTTCCGCAAGAACGACCCCCGCCTTCGGCGAGGAGACGTTTGTGGCACTTCGGTGCTGCTAACTGGTCTGACTTGCGGTTGTACTTCACTGATTTCCCATGGAATGATTACTACTTTCGTGGGAGAGGTCAATCGGAGTGTACTGAGCGCATAGCCGAGGTGATTTTCTCTGGCATGGAGGCATACATTTCATATTTTTTCCCTTTTACTATACCCAACAAACCTTGGTTTATCTCTACTTGTTCTCGCACTATTCGCCGTAGGGATGCTGCCTTCAGAGATTACCTTCGTCATTCAAACTCCTTAAACTCATTCAACTTATATTTCATCCCGGAATCGTGCAAAATCTATTCTTCTAGATATCAAAAACACCTTTCTCCGCCGCAAGTGCAATAATCTTTCTGCTTCCTCTTCCTCTCGCCCTTTCTGGCATTTTGCAAATGCTAACTCTAACTTTGCTTCTTCCTCTTTCCCTCCTCTAGTTTCTTCTGATGACACAACTGCCATTTTACCTTCTATTAAAGCTGAACTCTTCGCTCAGACTTTTGCCTTTAACTCTATCTTAGACGATTCCGGAGCTATTCCTCCTCCTTCAACCCCCTCAAACTCATTTATGCCAAACATTGTAATATCTTCTAAAGATGTCATTTCTGCTCTCTCTGAGCTTAACACTAAGAAGGCGTATGGTCCTGATAGTATTCCTCCTGCGGTTCTCAAAACTTATGCTTCCGATCTTGCACCCTGCCTTGGTAAACTATTTTGTCTATGTCTCTCTACTTCGACCTTCCCTTCTTGCTGGATCTGTCCTGTGCCGAAGAAGGGGGGGGGGCCCTCTCCACTATCAATCTATCGTCCTATTTCTTTAACATCCGTTTTTTCTAAAGTTTTCGAATCTACCCTTAACAGGAAAATTTGGAAACACCTTAATTCTTCTAATCTTATCTCTGATCGCTAGTATGGCTTTCGCAAAGAACGTTCTACTGGTGATCTTTTTTTCCTACTTTCTGACTCTTGGTCCTCCACTCTTCGGGGTTTCGGTGAGTCTTTCGCTGTAGCGCTAGTCATATCGAAAGCCTTCGATAGAGTCTTGCACAAAGCTTTGATTTCCAAACTTCCCTCTTTCGGAATTTATCCTTCTCTCTGTGAACTTCTCCCTTATTTCCTTTCCGGTCGTTCTACAACAGCTGTTGTAGACGGCCACTGTTCTTCCTATAAATCTATAAATAGTGGTGTTCCTCAAGGATCTGTCCTATCCAAACTCTTTTTCTAATTTACATCAATTCAATGACCTTCTCTCTATTACTTCGTCTCCTATACACTCCTTTGCAGATGACTCCACCCTTCATTACTCCTTTAAATTTGAAAGACGTCCCTCCCAACGGCAGTTGGTAGATTCAAGAAGGGTGGCTTTGGAGCAACTGACCTCTGATCTTTCTCATATTTCAGATTGGGGCTGAAAAAACATGATCGTTTTCAATGCCTCCATCTTTTTACTCAACACAATCCTCTACACAACTATGATATCTTCTTCGAAAGCACTCAACTTAAACCTTCATCTGTCCTCAATATTCTTGGTGTTTCTTTTTCTCGTGATCTTTTTCTTGGAAAGATCAAATTATCTCTCTCTCTAAACAAGCTTCCAAGAGGTTGAGTGTTCTGAGGCGCCTTCCCTTCGTGGTTTTTTTACGCCACCCCAGTTGCTTGCTCTGTATAGGGGTGTTGTTCGCCCCAGTATGGAATATACCTCGTACATCTGGGATGGTTCCACACATACAGCTCTTCTCAGAAAGGTGGAGTCTATTGCTTTTCGTCTTATAAACTCTTTTGCTCTTACTAATTCTCTCCAATCTCTTTCTGTTCTCTTTCGAGTTGTTGAGTCACTCTCTTTATTCTATCGCTATTACAACGGACATTGCTCTTCTGAGCTCTAACGTCGCATACCTCCTCCATTGAGAAGAGCTTGTACGACACGACTTTCTACACAATCTCATCCTTTCTCTATCCAACTTTCCGACCCCAGACTTAATCGCAATGCTGAACCTTACATGTACTCTACTGATAAAGTCTGGAACACACTCCCTTTATCTGTTTTCCAACTTCCTTTGACTTGTGCACTTTTAAACGCCGTGTATCGGTCACGTCGGCCATTAGTGACCAGATTCTGAATGTTCCCCAACTCTGGTGGATATTGGTAGGCCTCCGGCCTTTGCCCACCGGAGGAGACATAGATATATATATATATATATATATATATATATATATATATATATATATATATATATATATATATATATATATATATATATATATATATATATATATATATTATATATATATATATATATATATTTATATGGGCGTCGCCAGCTTCCAAGCTAGGGGGGTTAGCTAAAAAAAATTATAGATCTTATAGGGAAAGAAGCAGACATATTAAACTAGAAACATTAGTGACCAGAACTCCATGTTTCAGAACGCCAAATTTCAGATGGAGCGAAAACGTATGGTCATATTCCAACTAACACCAACGCCAGACTGTCGGTCGCCGGACTTTGATACTTGGATAGATGGCATGAATGACTTTATAGAACACTCCAGCAAACCGTTCGCTCGTTAATTCCTGCACATAGAGATAAAATTAGAGCGGTCGTTATTTAATAGCACTACCTCGTGTACATAATAAGAAACTCATTGTTACGCTAACTGTTGTCACTCACAGCCAACGGGTTCAAATCAAGAGTGTAAAGGCTGAGATGTAAATATCAATCCTTTAAACATTTTTATCAATTGACAAGGGGGATCGGACATTTTCATTCATTTTTTCGGTTATTGTTTTCTTAAATACAATTTTTAATTTTCATAATAGAAAGATGAAGCATGGTACATAAATATAACTGGGGACAATACAGATTTTTGAATTCTTATATTCTGTGGGAGTTATAGTTTTTGAGATAATCCACCAAAACTTCAAATAACCCCAGTAAAAATTTGCTCAATAACTTTTTTTTAAATTTTTTTCAGGAAAGGTAGGAGAATGATGTAGAAACATTTTCCTATAAGGGTTGTTTTTAGCCAATTCACTCCATGGTGTTTACATTGTTTTATGGATTATTTTTTATTTATTTTTTCACCCCAACTTCAAATGACAACAGTTCAAAATTTGCTCAACAACTTTTTTTTATTTGTTCAGAAAAGTTAGGAGAATGATATAGACACATTTTCATCTAAATGCTGTTTTTGACCCATTCACTCCTTCATGGTATTTTCATGGTTTTTATGGATTTATTTCCAAATTTTCTGGGAAAATAAATCCATAAAACTCATGAAAACACCATGAAGAAGTGAATGGGTCAAAAACAACAATGTTTCTACATCATTCTCCTAATTTTACTGAAAAAATTAAAAAAAAAAAGTTATTGAGCAAATTTTTATATCAATTAGCGATGAATTATTCTAGAACAGAATCCTAAAACTGAATTATTCTAGAACTGTTCACTGTAATTAAAAAGATTCGAATAAAAAATAATAACAGTTTTTAGCAACAAACACAGTGTGACCAAAAAGAAAATCCAAAAGAAATTTGGAAAACCTTCGGAAATTGTATAAAATCTCTGATATAAAACCATCGAAATCCCGAAAGGGAGGAGGTCTAAAAATCAAAAAAGGAAATGCTTGAATTAGAAAATATAAATAAAACTCAAAATAACGTTTCAATTTTTTTTTTTTAATTTAATTTTTTTTTTAATTGTAATTTAATTTTTTTAGATTTCTGAAATTTTGTGATATATAACTGAGAAAAAATATACTATATATATATATATATATATATATATATATATATATATATATATATATATATATATATATATATATATATATATATATATATATATATATATATATATATATATATATATATATATATATATATATATGAAAGAGAGAATTGTGGTTAATGGTGTGGTATGAGAAAAGGAGTCCTTTGAGCCAATAAAGAGTCTGATCTGATAAAGCAGTGGAATGGTAAATGCAAATAATGAACGAAAAATGAAAATAACAGTTTTTAAATAAACTTTTCCATTATTGTTACAAATATTTCAGTTCTTAAATTATAATATTTAAAATCTCTTGAAATAAAGGAATGTTCTTTTTATTAATAGTTTTTTTTTATCATTTTCATTCAAATAAAAAATAATTTTACATTAGCAAATAATTTAAACATTTCATTGAAACGTGATTCCGTAGCAAACCTTCTTTAATTAATTATCTTCATCAGTGAATTTAATTTAAAAAGAAAAAAAATTTGACGAAATTAAACAACTATAAAGATGTCCAAGTAAAATAAATAAAGTATCCGTTTTGTAATTGGGGTTTGTTTTTTTGGATTAAACAAACGGGTTCCTCTTTTAACCGATGGTCCGAGTTACCAGAATCATATTTTGAATTTAAAAAAAAAAAAAAATCAATTGAAATACTAAAGAGAAATCATCTAAGCCATTGTATAGAACAACGTAATGGGCTACAGAATATATAATGCGAACATCAGTCCATACGAAACAAATTTTTTTTCCTTTATGGAAACTGAAGATGCACCTTGAGATATTTTCAAACATATTTACTTTCTTCTTGAAAAAATAAAAAGTATTTCTCAAATAAACAAAAAATTAAAGCAAATAAAAATAGAGCTAAAATATATTTGGAAAATAATTTACCTCTCAAAACAATTTGAGATTTACTCATAAAATATTCTATTAGAACGTAAATGGGTGAAAATAGTTCGTTCGACAAAATAAATATTAATCAGACCACGTATTATTATTATTATTATTATTATTATTATTATTATTATTATTATTATTATTTTTATTATTATTATTAATCTGGCTATTTTAATTCTTTCTTGAAAGCTTTTGTTATAAATTGTTACTTAAGTTGAAAGGTGAATAAGTCAAGTTCGATAGTTAATTTAATAAGAAAAACAAAGTAATAATAAAAATGTAACTTCTGTAAAAAATGTACAGAAACTTCATGATAATTTTGGAATATATTATTATTATTAATTTCTTTCCTCATCAGTTGACCATCTTCTCAATTCTGAATAATGTTGTATTTATTGAAACCTTCAAAAGGATCATACACGCCTTTGGTACAAGAGTCTCATTGGACTTGCAGTCGTACTTTCTTGGAATGACTGCTGCTTCAGCATAAAGGATCCTTAGAAGAATGAAAAGCGCATCACCAAAATAGTTCTTTTGCATTGGGGGAGGGGGGTACATTTCCCATTACTTTCTCTTCAAGTAAATTTAAACATAAACTTTGGTTTATTTCTACTTGATCTCATGCTATTCGCTACTGAGACACTACCTTCATCTTCAAACTCCAAAAACATATAGTTATATATTTCTGAAATCTGCCACAAACCAAACTCCGTTGTGCTAAAAACTTTCTCAGTGTTAAATGCATGAATCTTTCAGGTTCCACTTATTTTTTTCTGCTACTTTTCAAAATACGTCAACTTGGTTTCTTTTTATTCCCTGCTCTTGCATCTTCCGGCGGCAGAAGCAAACAAAGCTTTTGAATCATTGAGATTTTATTCGCTATGGGTGATGCTAGTAGGGTGACCTTGAACAAAGGGCCACTTATCTTTCCAATATTACAAATTAAGGCAGGGAAAACATGGTTGCTTTCAATACTTCAAAAACTTAGTTTCTTCATCCATCAACTCGACATAATTTTACACACAATGAACAACATCTTAGAACACTTATTTTAAAAGTTTAGCTCATAATTAGGAACAAAATATTTTTCCAAAGAGGAGGATGTATTGTTTTATTATATATAAACAATATATATAGGACAGGACATAAGAACATCTTTTATAATCTTTAACTCTATGAAAATATGAGTCTAACTTTTGTGAAGAAAACAAAACAAAAAACAAAAAATTCTGTATAAACACATATAAATATTAAAAATATTTAAAAGCGTAATAAGGAAAAAAAGGTTTTAATATACTTTAAAAAAAGAACTCTTCAGTAGAGAAGGCAAAAAAAAAAACAAATAAATCCATTGTTCGACATTCTATAAAAATTGTTAATAGAAATTATATATAAAAATTTGCTTCATCTTTTTTTTTTTTTTTTTTAAATTAATACTTAAATATATTCAAAATATTTACATACGAATCGATAAAAAAATATACATTTCTATAAGCATTCACGAATATAAGCCTACTTAGATATATATATATATATATATATATATATATATATATATATATATATATATATATATATATATATATATATATATATATATATATATATATATATATATATATATATATATATATATATATATATATATATATATATATATATATATATATATATCCTAAGTTTATTTTAGCCGACTTGTTTTTAAACTTCCTTATTTTCAAGGTTCATAAGAATGAATATATTATATAAATTTATAATTTATAATTTTTAAAAAAAATTATATATATATATATATATATATATATATATATATATATATATATATATATATATATATATATATATATATATATATATATATATATATATATATATATATATATATATATATATATTTATGATATGTAATTCGTTCTCTTATAAGCCTTGAAATAGGTAGAAGTTGAAGTCACCCGAAATTAAATGGCTTAATAAAACTTGGAAAATGTTTAAATTTATTTTGGTTTTACTCTTATTAAATTATTAAATTCCGCCTCAGAAACAGAGGTTCCATCTCTATATATTATATATATATATATATATATATATATATATATATATATATATATATATATATATATATATATATATATATATATATATATATATATATATATATATATATATATATATATATATATATATATATATATATATATATGTAGCGACTAGAATATCATATATATATATATATATATATATATATATATATATATATATATATATATATATATATATATATATATATATATATATATATATATATATATATATATATATATATATATATATATATATAATATATATAAAAAATAATATAAAAAAAAAAAAAAAAAAAAAAAAAAAAAAAAAAAAAAAAAAAAAAAAAAAAAATATATATATATATATATATATATATATATATATATATATATATATATATATATATATATATATATATATATATATATATATATATATATATATATATATATATATATATATATATATATATAACGTATTCTCTTATACAAGAAAAAAATATCTGCACAATGTATCCACAAGAAAAAAGAAAATAGAAGCCAAGTACTTTCGTGTTATTAAAAACATCCTCAAAGAAGAAGAATGCCTTGAGAATGTGTTTAATAACATGAAAGTACTTGGCTTCTATTTTTTTCCTTTTCTTTATGGATATATATATATATATATATATATATATATATATATATATATATATATATATATATATATATATATATATATATATATATATATATATATATATATATATATATATATATATATATATATATATATATATGAGTGTGTGTGTCGCTAATTAGCTGTTAGATTCAAACTTGGAAATTAGTGCGTTTATTTTACCTTTCTTAACAGTATCCAGTACTTCTATTATTTCAATACTATTTTTAGGAGCTTCGCCATTTTCTTTTGGCTTGATACTATTATCAAACGTTTTTAAGAGTAAACTCACATTTCCTGACTGAATGCTCAAAGTATCTGACGTAATAGATTCAACATTCGACGAATTTCGTTTTAAAGTGTTCAATGTTTCATTTTCGTCGTTTTTGTTGTCTAAATTCATATTATGCGAAAGAAACTCTTGCCTTTCTTCTTCTTCCTTTGGTGATATTTTGGAAGTAGATAAAAAAATATCTTCTTTCTTGCTATCTAGAGCATCTGTAATTTCGAGTAAAAGATTATCACTTATTTGACGCTGCCTAACAGGTGAGTCATCTTGGGAGGAGGAATCACTTTTCAAACGATTTCTTCTGGTTTGTCTGGGAGAGTTGACCAAAGAAGATGCTTTTGGAGAGCACTGTTTAGGGATATTTGTTGTGTGCCTACCTCCTGCTGGAGAAGAAGGGTTGCTTTTTCCATCCTGACGTTGATCTTTTGGAGTTGACTTTTTGTCCACATTTGAATTTCTTTCTTCTTTACTTTTAATATTCTTTGTTAGGACAGTAAATCCAAATTTATTATGCGTCTTTGTTGAATCTTTAGACGAATGTACTGACGGTATAAGACTTTTCTTGAACTGTGACCTATCTTGCGCTTTTGAGTCGACTTTCTTTTCAAAAATGTTCCTACGTTTTGAGAACACACTTTTAAAAACATTTTTTTCTTTTTCTTGATCTAATTTATTCGATTTATGTTGGTCATCAATTTCTTTTCCAACAGATACTGATTTTTTGATTGGTTTAATTTTTGCACTTGAATTTCCTTTGCAAAATATCTGGGCATAAGTAGAAACTCTCTTTGCTTTGCTACTCTCCTGAGGATCTATAATTTCCTCACTTTGTTTTTTGTGTCCTAAAGAAATATCTTCTTGGAAGTCAAGCGAAGAAGACTTACAATCATTACTTTCAAATGAATCTTGCTTTGGTGTTTCAATTTGGGATATTTTCTCTACTTCAGCCAATAAATCTAGCTGCAAATTAGCTATTTCTGACGATATATCGTTGATGACGAAATTGATTTCATCCTCTTCATTACCGATCTCCAACGAAGGTTTTTCCTCAAAAGAAATATATTCAATTTGTTTAGTCTGTGATGGACTAATGTTATCTTTCATTTCCGATTCACAATTTTCCAAATTTTCTACTTCAAGAGACAGATCAATTTCCTGATTAAAGTGATCGTGTGAACTAATACCAGAATCCAAAGTACTTGTACTAAAAGAAGAATTTTCTGATGCTGCATCGTCAATATAAAACGAGTTAGTGAATTGCAATTTTTGTTTTATATTCATTTCAGGAGGGGAAGGGATTCGTTTACAACATTTAAGATCAATAAATGCAAGAGAACTGTTGGAAATGTTTACCTTTGGTTCTAATTTGTCTTCCTGAATATTTGGAAAGTTTTCAATATTCGGTACGATATCTTTACTTTGAGAATGATTCTCCTTTTTGTTTAAGTATTTATTTTTATATGGTGTGTATTCG
This sequence comes from Armadillidium nasatum, assembly GCA_009176605.1. Classification (NCBI taxonomy): domain Eukaryota; kingdom Metazoa; phylum Arthropoda; class Malacostraca; order Isopoda; family Armadillidiidae; genus Armadillidium; species Armadillidium nasatum. Next base: position 26,327 of record SEYY01005180.1, on the reverse strand, counting down.
GATTTTTTCTTAATTTCCATTGAAGGTTGAGCAAGAGATGCAACTGCTCCTAATGGTTTCTCTTTCTCTTTCAAGTAATTTATATTTTTAGGAGAGTCTGCTTCATTTGAATGACATAAATCCTTTTTTTCAGATTTGAACTTAGTTTGGTTGCTCTGCCTTTTCTGAGAAGAAGGTGAAATAGGACTATCATATTGTTTTACTTTACTCACGTGTCCAGAAGACCGTAGTGAATTTCTGAGATAAATATCCCTTTCTTGTTTATTGAATGAACTAGATGATTTATTACTTAACTTCTGTTTGATAAAATCTAAGTTATTCATATTCGAAACAGGGATGGAACTATTACTATATCGTTTTGAAGTGGTACTATCTGTTTTAGTTCTGATTTCTTTCTTCTCATTTCTGTTTTCATCTGAAGTATCTTCAAGATCAAATTCTGCTTTGGCTGAATTGGCATCTAAAGAATCTTTTCTAGATTCCCTGAGGTGATTGTCACTACTCGATACTCTATTTGACTCTAAATATGTGTTCTTAATAGGAAGACGAGAGAAATCTGACTTTCTGAAATTTTCTGTCACTATGGTAGGCATATTTGAAGTTGCTATAATAGATTTCTTAGGAACACTTGGGTTGGCAGAGTTGGTTAATGTTGTATTTTGAAGTGTACTTTTTTTAGGACTTTTTGATGCGTTTCGAGAATCGATCTGATCACCTTGCGTTACAATGCTCGATTTCATCTCTGGACTGACGCAAGGAGAAAGATCCTCCTCAACGCCAGTCCTCGAGTCTCAAGATAAAGCAGGATTTACACTTGGAATTCTAAAGCATATCTGAGATCCCATGGCACAGCTGTTTGTGGGAGCTGCTAAATGAACCAATGGTTCCTCTTGAGAATCCTGTAACGAAAAAGTTTACATGAGTTTTTAAACATGTATTAATATAAATTACCATAATAATGGTCTGATTAGTGATACCCCTCATTAGTCTATGTGTAAGAAACAGTAGCTAAATGTTTTCAATTAGAATAATAAGAGTAAAAATAATTGCCTTAAATTGGTTTTACTCTTTCAATACTTAGCAACAAAAGCACTCTAAGAACATAAAATTACGATAATGACAAGAATTATGAAGATAGTTCTAATTTTAACACTCAGAGATTGAAAAATCAAAGTGGATTCAGACCTAAGTAATGTTTGAAAAATCTTGAAATCGTCAAATTGTTAGGACGGGATCGAGCCACATTCTTCATCTATTCATTTCAAACTTTTACATACAAAATAATTAGTACCAAATTGACTCTTTCTAATACAATAAATATAGTCTACATAGATCTAAATATTTATTTTCTTTCCAACCTTGACACAAATTCTTCGTTGTCAATTATGTATGCATGTCATAAAATAGCGAAAAATATATTTTCAAAAAATAAATAAAAAAATGAACGTAAATTTACTTACGTATAAAATAAATAAATCTAAAAATAATTACATTTTTTATTTATTTATTTACTTTTACCTTTTCGTTTGACTCCTCCAAGGTAGCGCTCTTTCTCTTCCTCTTTTCGCTTTCATTTTCTTCTTCTTTTCCTCTTTTCAAACACTCAGATTTATCTCCATCTAAAGACGTAAAGCGAAGAGAAGCAGAATTGACGCAAAATCGTCGTCCCGTCGGTTTGGGTCCGTCTTCGAACATGTGACCAAGATGCGCATTGCAAACTGCGCATGACACTTCGATACGAGCCAAAGAAGGGTTACAAACCAACAGAAGAAGATTCGCTCCTACTGCAATATATATATATATATATATATATATATATATATATATATATATATATATATATATATATATATATATATATATATATATATATATATATATATATATATATATATTTACCACCGCTTACGGGCAAAGCACTATTCAAGGAGGGGGTGCTAAAAGAATAAAAAATAAAACCCCACACAAGTCCTACCTAACGCAAATTTCGTAAGTGAGCACAGACATGAGCTTTAAAGTAATTGAGATTAAATTCAGCAGTAAACACAGAAGATGGGAGAGAATTCCACAAAACAGGGGTGGCTGGAAAGAAAGCACCACAGCGGACAAGCCTGGAGTTGCCTATGTCTACACAAAATTTAGGTGCGGACAATGCACCCCTTGTGCTACGAGGACGCCGTAAGGGCGGAGGTATACGAATGAACTGTTTCCTCGATCATTTGCCGCTGCAGTACCGATAGAAAAGAGACAAGACTCCAACGTCACGTCGCAAAGATAAAGAGTCAAGTGAATTAGAAAGAGCGGAACAATTTATTAGTCCAAAAGACAGGTGAAACCTGAGTTACCCCAGATATAAGAGCAGTACTCCATATAAGGGCGGATGAGGCCCTTGTATAATTGGAGTAACTGCGAAGAAGAAAAAAATCTCGCAGTCTAAACAGAACTCCCAGCTTCTTTCTGATGTGACGTTTCCAAGACATTTTTTCTTTATTATTTATGTGAAGTCCAAGGATGTTTATACTGTAAACAGAAGAGACGGGAGAACCATAAAAAGAAATAGAAAAGTTAGGAGATGTCTTTGAGAGGGAAATTTCAAGAAGTTTAGATTTTAAAGAGTTGAATTTCACAAGGCTGAAACGACCCCACTGGGAAATTCTATTCAGATCATCAAGAACGGAATCAGAAAGATTAAGTCGACAGGAATCAATCTCTAGATACAAAAAGGGGAGAAAATTTGAAATGAGTAGAAGAATGGAGGGTCAAGTCATCGGTATATGAATGGATAGGGTTAGATGAGCAGCTGAGGTCATTAATGAAAATAGGAATAGAGTACGAGACAAGAAGAAGAACACCACTATTGACATGAAATGAAGAAGAAGTCGCCCTTTAACAACAGCCGAAATGGAACGATTAAAGAGAAAGCTAGACATAAGTAAGCAAAGAGAAGGAGGAAATCCAAAGGAGAAGAGCTTGGAAAGCAGTGACGCATGCCACACACGGTCAAATGCCTTAGATAGGTCAAGCGCCACCGCATAAGTCTCCCCATGCCCCTAATGGCAGAAGACCATAAATAAGTGAGATAGGAAAGTATATCACCAGTAAACTTCAAACGTCGAAAGCCATACTGATGATCAGAAAGAAGGGAATGGGATTAGATATGATCTAAGAAATGAGAGTTGAGAAGGGTTTCAAAGATCTTAGACATACTACAAGTGAGTGCTATAGGACGATAGTTAGAAGGATCAGAGCGGCTACCTTTCTTGGTAATAGAATGGACTAATGCGCGCTTCCAACACAGAGGGACATTACTAGTATTGAGGCATAGAGAGAAAAGTTGAACGAGGAACGGAGCCAGCTCAGAAGCACACTCCCTTAAAACTTGGGGAGGAATGCCATCCGGGCGTTTCATATATAATATATATATATATATATATATATATATATATATATATATATATATATATATATATATATATATATATATATATTATATATATATATATATATATATATATATATATATATATATACCGAAGTGGCTCATGAAAAAGGGTGTGGCTGATTGGATAATAGTATAATTATAGAAAAGAACATAGGATAATGAAACACAATGGGAGTATTTCCATTTTTCCTATATATATATATATATATATATATATATATATATATATATATATATATATATATATATATATATATATATATATATATATATATATATATATATATATATATATATATATATATATATATATATATATATATATATATATATATATATATATATATAAGAAAAATATAATATTAATGACGCATAAGCCTTCAATTCAATATAGTTAGTTAAACAAAAAAAATTCATGTTATTAATTAAACACTCCTTGAAATTTATATTAAATAAATAAGCAAATAATAATAATAATAATAATAATAATAATATGCATTTCGAATAGCCGTGAATTTTGATTGCGTGTTTAATGTTTACTTATGTAATTAGAAAGAGATGAAACATGCGACAAGTTTACATTTGTCACTCCCCCGTTGCCCCAACTGATAAGGGAAAGGGGGAGGGGAGTTGAGGGGTCCAGAAGGGGAAGGGGGTTGAGGGGTCGAGTGGAGGAGGGGATTTAATACAAGTAAATAATTTCCAGTTAAATTTTGGCTGAAACAAATAGTTGGGGAATACGATGGGGGGGGGGGGGGTGAGGGAGGGTTGTACAACTTAGCCAAATTTTCCAAAATGTTTTTTGTTAATACTGAAGGTATTATTTATCTTAATTAGTAAAATACACCTCACTAAATTTCATTATTAATGGGATGCTATTTTCTAATTTATTTTTTCCTCTGGTGGGAAAGGCAAGAGGCCCACAGGGAATCCACCCACCAGATTTAGGAAGTTCAAATCAAAGGATTAACAATCAAAGGCTGACATGAACAGATACAAAGCGTTTGAAAGTTTAAATCACAGGAAAGTGAAGAATATTGGAGAAGGAATTGTGTCGCAAACGTTACCAGAATCATACATGTAAGAATGAGCATAGCAGTTAAGTGTATGGTGAGGGAATACAAGTTTATTCCTTTCACTCTTTCATAAGTTTTTATTAATTGAAAGTACGTTTGTTGGAGAGGAAGAAGAGTCTCGCTTCGTTGAATGTCATCACTCCATGTCATTTCTTCAAACAAGACCAAAACAGTTAATCAATTAAACAAACATGTAGAAATATTATTTTCACGAGTACATATTATTATTATTATTATTATTATCATTGTTATTAATGATGATGATATAATCTATATCAGCGTTTCCCAATTGGGGTCCACACGAACACCCCCGGTGAGTGCAGAGGCTTTGAAGAGGTTCTCAAGAAATTTTTTTTATTTAATTTAGGAATATTACATATGAGTATATAGGGGTCCACATACGTAAAGTTAGGACTAAGGGGGTCCACATGAGGGTCTACATACGTAAAGTTAGGACTCATGGGTCCACATGGGGGTCCACATACGTAAAGTTAGGACTCAGAGGCTCTACAAACAAAAACATAAAGTCTCGGTAGATGGAGCTAGGGAAAAAATAATTATAAATGAATAAATAAAATAAATAAATAGAATATGGTTTACTTTTCAACTTTATGGATTAGAGAGGAAGAGGAAATGAGGCTTTAAAAGAGCAACAGAACCAACATAAATCCATTTAAATTGGTTGAGATTTCAATTAGGAGTCTTTACTATTATTATTATTATTATTATTATTATTATTATTATTATTATTATTATTATTATTATTTTTGTAAGTTGAGTTTTTCAAACCCGTCGAACTAAAGAGTTTGTCAACAAATCGCGAAGTGAAAAAAATTCGATGGTGAGGAAAAAGATTTGAAGACAACAAAAATCAAAAGAGTTTTAATCGAAGATATTTCAAGTTTAAAATTGGCATTTATAGAGTAAAAGAAGAACAATGAAGGATCAAGAAAAAGAAGTTCAAGTGGAGAGTTTAAAAGTTTACTTTTGACCTCTTTAACCAAAATACCAATTTTTTTTTTTTTTTTTTTTTTTTTTTTTTTTTTTATCGCTCGAAACTGAAAGAATAATTCATCTCTTTAATTAAGCAGCACCATTTCCTAAAACGGTTTTTCATATTTTTTTTTTTCATTGAAAGATCCATTCTTGAGTTAGAGGAATAAAAAGATAAAATAATGAATATGAGCTGACAATGTATTTAAAGAATGCTAAAGACGTAAAACTAAGTTGTCGATTTCGTACTTTGAGTCAATGACGAAAGAACTTCAGAGAACTGAAAAAACATGTCACAATATATTTATTTAAAATATATATAAAAAAAAAATCATTTTATAAAAATTAATAGCCAAAGATTAGAGAGAGAATTTTCATCATGGTTTCGATATATATCACTTCAATTCCTTATGTAAAAAAAAAAAAAAAAAAAAAAAAAATTGGTTCACAAGGACTTCCATTTTCATAATATGAAGAAAGGCCAAATGACAAAAGAACTTAACATGCACCACCGAATATGTTACGAAGTTAAGTTGTTTTTAAAAAGGAGAAAGAGAAAGTTAATTTGACATATTAATATATATAATATAATATACAATTAATATATAAAATATACGTTAAGAAAATATTCTTCAATTCAAACACTAGAATTATTTTTTTAAATTGTTGGTTAAAAAATATACAAGTAAAATATTATGAGGTTTCGAACATATTAACATGCATATATATATATTATATATATATATATATATATATATATATATATATATATATATATATATATATATATATATATATATATATATATATATATATATATATATATATATATATATATATATATATATATATATATATATATATATATATATATATATATATATATATATATATATATATATATATATATATATATATATATATATATATATATATATATATATATATATATATATATATATATATATATATATATATATATATATATATATATATATATATATATATATATATATATATATATATATATATATATATATATATATATATATATATATATATATATATATATATATATATATATATATATATATATATATATATATATATATATATATATATATATATATATATATATATATATATATATATATATATATATATATATATATATATATATATATATATATATATATATATATATATATATATATATATATATATATATATATATATATATATATATATTATATATATACTGTGTATGCAACTGTAATATCACTAATAGCAATAGTTTTAAAAACATTGCAAAAAAAATAAGCATTTTAATTCCCAAAAAAATGAAAACAGTTTCATAACATTTAAAATATTTATAAAAATATTTTTATAAACGTTAATTGTCAATGTTATTCTTTACAAAATATGTTTTGTAAATAATTCAAATTCTTACATTCTTTTATTGTACAATTTGCAAAATTATAATGGATAGACTTTCATTGTAATCCATGATTCATATCATCCGCCATTCGTCATTCAGGAACCATTTTCACTATTAAAAAATATAATTCTTTAGATGTGTATCCGCATTCACGGATATTTAAAAAGATATATATATATATATATATATATATATATATATATATATATATATATATATATATATTATATATATATATATAATATATATATATATATATATATATATATATATAATATTTAAACTCTTTTTACTTATGTATGGAGGCGAGGGTTGTTAACTTATCAGACTAATCTTAACTTAATATACCTGTACTAAGAGTTGGGGGGTGGTTGTGGGGGTTTCACTGTATATAATGTTAAGAAAGTGAAATAAAAGAAATGGAAATTCAGTTTTACTGAAGTTGGTGATCATGAATTTGGAGGAATTTTCTTTTCAAACTCAAATGTGCATGAATGTACAGTCGTGAACAGAAGTTCGTTCCTATTAAGCTGGAAATAAATATTTATATAAAATGGAGATCATTTCATAAAAGCTCTATTTTGAATAAAAAGAAAATAAAAACATTGAGAGGGGCTTAATTGAACTGTGATTGGCTGAATCTGAGATGATCTCCATTTTATATAAATATTTATTTCCAGCTTAATAGGAACGAACTTCTGTTCACGACTGTACGTACGTACGTATGTAATGGAACAAAGAGCTTAAAGTATCTATTATAATGTTCTTATACTTACTACGAATTAAAGGAAAAAGAAATTACTTACAGTGTGAAAGATCCTCTTTGTATCTGACTTTATTCTCATCGATGATGTCATAGAAGGCAGGCCAACCTGATTTCGAGTCGTACTTCGTGTTTGACTGGAACAACGGTTCACCACAAACCACGCATGAATAAACTCCACTTTCGAAGTGTTTGTAATACTGGTTTGAATAAGGCCTAAATTAAAGGAAAATAAATTTAAGAATTTACGATTTTATGGAAAGAAAATGCAGTAATTTGAAAATTGAAAAGAAACCTAATAAAAAAGTATAAAAATAAATAATTATAATCTCTTGAAGGAAACTGAAAGCTTTTTACAATTAATTTTTTTTGAGATTATTTCGTACTTTTTATAATAATGGAAAAAGAGTTTTAGACACAAATTAATTAATTGAAAAGATATCTTAGATACAAGCTCTAATTAAAGGGTTTTTTACCTTTCAGTAACTTTCTCCTGAGTAACTTTAAACTGAACTGGTGTCAATTTCCTCAATAATTTTTCTTTTTCTTCAGCTGGTAAGAGTCTTGGAGGGGGAGTTTGATTTGCAGATCTACCAACTCCACTCCTGAAGCCTCCCCCTCCTCCTCCTCCTCCTCTCCCCACCAATTTCTTGGGGGTAACTTGAGGCTTCGGAAGAAACGAACGTTGAGAAGAGCGGTAAGAAGAATTTTCACAACTTCGCCCTATTACGCTTTGATTATACATATTCTGTAATATATATATATATATATATATATATATATATATATATATATATATATATATATATATATATATATATATATATATATATATATATATATATATATATATATATATATATATATATATATATATATATATATATATATATATATATATATATATATATATATATATGACAGAAGGGATAAACCTGGTTGCGTAACCATTTGGATGATAAAATTGTAATAATTTGACTCGACCAAAAAAAAAAATAATATTAATAATAATATAATAATAATAATAATAATAATAATAATAATCATAATAATAATAATTTGCACATTTTCGAAATAACATGAGCAATAAGTTTTAATTAAATTGGAAAGTCAGTGTGTGACATTTGGCGCATGAGACGAGTTTGAAGTGCCTCGAAACTGGGGTTGTGTATAATAAAAGGGGCGAACACACTCGTGTGCGCACGTAAGAACACACACACACACATTCACACGTACAAACTATTCGAAAATGCAAGGAAATCAATGCATGACCCAAATATTTGGGAGGACTAAAAGGCACTGCCGATAATTGAAATTGAGCTCCTCCACCCAAGCAAAAGCCAAGACTATAAAATTCAATTTTCAAATGCGTTAAATTTGGAGGCAACACACAAATAGACTGTAATCATCATTATTATAATGATTACGTAATCCTAAATTATTGTTGTCGTCATAGAGGCTCTCGTAAACATTGAAAGAAAACAGAAAGACCAATGGGAACAGACAGACAATCAGACGCCAACGCTTGCTTGGGGAAATTCACAGTAAATAGAAATAAATTGTCAGCAGTCTATAATATATATATATATATATATATATATATATATATATATATATATATATATATATATATATATATATATATATATATATATATATATATATATATATATATATATATATATATATATATATATATATATATATATATATATATATATATATATATATATATATATATATATATATATATATATATATATATATATATATATATATATATATATATATATATATATATATATATATATATATATATATATATATATATATATATATATATATATATATATGACCCATGACTTTGGAGAAGAACTCTTTCTCATAAGCCCCTCTCATTAGTTGCAGATCTCGCAAGTCGACCCCTTTATAACTGTTCAATAATGAATAAAAATATTTACACAGTAATTTCTTACAAAATAGGCCATTCTCATAACAACTTAAAATAGTGCGAGTTCTCTCTCTCTCTTTCACAATGTTATCAATTAAACTCCTATCTGCCTCCTCCTTATCTGCACTGCTAACTTCCTCAAGTTTATCACATTTCGAAGCCAACATCTTCCTTAAAGTCGCTCAATCATCTCTTACTGTCTCTGAAGTCACTTCCACCATTAGTATAAGTAATACCAATACTGTGCTTTCACTGTTAGAAGGAGCTTGTGCCTCCAAATCAGTGAATATTTCTAGTTTTGTTTTTTTCTAAAAAATATGCAAAATTCTATGTAATTCTCTTTGACTTCCTCTCCTTTATAAATTTCTTTATTTTTACTAAACTGAAAGAATCATGAGTTGAAACTTTAACACTTAATTAAGACTACATCAATATTTTAAATTATAATACCAAACGAGAAAGATCAATTTTGTCGTCTGGTTTTTGGTTCAAACTATTTTCGTTTGTCTCTTCAAAGTCGAACCAAATTTTAAAGACTAATAAATCGTTTCGTAAGTCTAGGATCTCTCCCAATTAGACGCTCTATATATATATATATATATATATATATATATATATATATATATATATATATATATATATATATATATATATATATATATATATATATATATATATATATATATATATATAGTAGTGATGTATCGTGTCTAGTTTTTTAGGGCCGAGTCCGAGTCCAAATCTAAAAATCAAATCTAAGTTATTGAAAATTCTCTTTTTGAATAATAAAAATAATAATAATAATAATAATAATAATAATAATAATAATAATAATAATAATAATAAATATTATTATTATTAATGATAATAATAATAATAATAATAATAATAATAATAATAATAATAATGAAATAATAATAATAATATGAATATGTAATAATAATATGAATAATAATATGTAAATTTATGGTGTATATTTAAATTGTGTTAAATAAACTAAAAAGAAAAATCAGTAATGAAATAATTAATAAATCTTGTATTACTCTACAAGTGAATTAAAAATAATTATCCTCCTAATAATTTCATTTAGCAAAAGTAGAAAGATAAATACAAGTATATGAAACAACATCAGAGACTGTAGAAATTTAATGTGGATTTTCTTAAGGTTTCATTCTAACTTTTTTGTTTGCTAAAATAATGTTGAATCTTTTTTATGGAATTGTTTTGCATTAATATAATATTTTCTTCTTTGATGACATTAAAGTTTTATTCACTTTCAGTTTCTTGATCCAATTAAGTCTTTGGACTTTCTAATTAATTAAACAAATCGGAAAGTTTCTATTCACTATTAGTAAAATGATGAGGAATCAGCAGTGGATTAAATTTTTCAATTAACAAAGTCAATTGCCTCTTCTTCACAAGATATATTCCATAAATGATCTCTTCATATGACTATAATGTAACGATGAGGAAATTCAAAAACATAGATGGATTTGACAAAAAAAATTATATTTTTGGCTAATTTAGTTAACTTCAAATGTTAAATATATTAAAAGAAATATTGAGAAAGCAAAACATAGCAAGTGCAAGAAGTGATCTTTTAACGAGATTTCATAAAAATATTATTTTTGTGATATTTTTTTTTAAGTTCAATGACTCATTGTAAAAGGAGAATAAAAAAATTCTTTGAAAACTTTATTTTGTCTCAGATAATTGTTAAAACACCTCAATTATAATAACAAATTAAGTAACGTTTATTTTTATTACATTTTAAAGGTTCGTCCAAAATGAAATGCTTCTCCTCTAATACTACAAAAATTTTGGTTAAAAAAAAAAAAATGTTTTCCTTTAAAAAGTGTTTCGAAGGAATGTTGAGAATCTATTCCCATTATCAATCACTAAAGACATTTTGTCACTGTATTGTAAAGTCTGCATAAGGATGAGTTAAAAATAAAAATGTTTTTCAGAAGGATATACCCAATGGTTGTCCTTTTAAAACAATAAATTTTTACCTCATATGAAACTTTATTTATTTTTATTGTAGTAATAATATTATTACTGTATTTACGGCATAACTATATGCAATATACAATTTCCTTATATATTTAATCCAAAATCTCACACCAAAGTCGCTTTTTTTTAAGAAAACTTTCTCTAACTTTATTAAAAATAAAGAGAAAATATCAACTCAATTTTACTTATAAAATTGGTACATTAATTTCATTTGAATTTCACTACATCACAAAATGATAAAGTAGATTTTGCCATAAAAACTTTCCCTGTTGTATGTAGTACCTCCTAATCTGAAGTGTTAAAACACTCAATTTTATGAGGATGTCACAAGAGAACAAAGTGAATTAGTCTAACTTACATTGTCCATAATAATTCACCTCTTTCTATGACACCACAATCAAGTACAATAAAATTTATTAACTTCATTTTATTTCTATTTCTTGTTCTACTTTTGGTAATAAGGCAAATACAACAATTAATTTCTATTAATTATTCTTTAACTTGTAATTTATAAAATATATTCTTAATTGAATTTTTCTTATTCTCTACACGTGCACACACACCACACACACACGCATATATATATATATATATATATATATATATATATATATATATATATATATATATATATATATATATATATATATATATATATATATATATATATATATATATATATATATATATATATATATATATATATATAAGAGCGGCTCAGTTAGATCAGCGGCAGAGCATTCGCCTAGCAAGCGAGAGTATCAGGGTTTGAGGTTTGGTAGGGGAGGGAAATGTAAGCGATTTCTGCTTAGCTCCGAATGACTCAGTCATTAAAACGAGTACATTTGTGAAATGCTCTTGTCACTGATGGGAAATAATCTCCGGCATCAACGATAGGCCTGACCCAACCAGCGGTATCCGCAGTGGGCCGTGAAACCCAAGGATCTTCCTCGAAAGATCCCACTGACAGGACGCAAGTCCTTCTTGAGGGATGAAGATTAACATTATTAATATATATATATATATATATATATATATATATATATATATATATATATATATATATATATATATATATATATATATATATATATATATATATATATATATATATATATATATATATATATATAGAAATTTTCATTTTGACAGGTAAGTCAATGTTTTTGATATTTCTGTAGATGGAGTGTCAAAATAAGACTGTGTCTAAGTCAAGGTACTTGAAAATGTCATCGTCCTCCACCATTCTCTCCAACTTAAATTTATACAAATATTCAAGTACATAATTAGCATAAAAAAAAATTTTTTTTTGAAAGAAAAAAGTTGTAATAAAATTTCTTGCACATGTTAGTCTTTGCATGACTCAGATAAATTTGGACGAATCCGAGTCAGAGTCCAACCCTTGTCGGCAAAACTGACCGAGTTCCCAAGTCCCCGAATCCGATTCTCGGACTTAGTACACCACTATATATATATATATATATATATATATATATATATATATATATATATATATATATATATATATATATATATATATATATATATATATATATATATATATATATATATATATATATATATATATATATATATATATATATATATATATATATATATATATATATGTGAGTGTGTGTGTGTGATGAAAATAAGTTTGATGATTGCTTAGTCATACTGAATATAAATTTCCGTCTTAATTTTTCGCTTTGGTAAATTAAATAGAAAATTTATTATTAAGCAATGTGAGGAACCTGCAATGAATAACATACAAGTGAGAGATTTAAATCCTTCACGCGAAAACAACAAAAGAAATTACGAACACACAAACTCATAACAACAACAACAACAACAACAGAAACGAATAAAAACAGGATGAATATGGAGAGAGAAAAACTAACAACTCTATATTAGGGTAATGCCCGTCAGAAGTAAACATTACATATATATATATATATATATATATATATATATATATATATATATATATATATATATATATATATATATATATATATATATATATATATATATATATATATATATATATAATGGGCTAACTGATATTCTAAGATAAAGGGGCAGTGCTCCCCCACAACTCCGAGAAAATAAATAAACAAATCATAGAAATATAAGAAACACGTTCGGAGAGTGACAGATTTTTACTTTTTTCATTTTTACCACAAATCTGTCATCGTCGAGCTTTTGCAACACTATTACTTCACACACCTCATGACGCAGAACACTGAAATCAGGATTCTTCATCCCTAAATAATATCTTCAGGTAAGAGGGTTTATGGCGAAGAGTCTCGAGGTTGCTATATATTTTAAAAAAAGTGCTAAATCTGTCTTCCTTCGAACTTTCCCCCTAAGCTACTAATGATAATGAAGATATATAAAAAAGAGCACGATTTGCAAAATGTAGCCATTGATGATGAACGATGTAGGATCTTTTTTATATACTAATGTTAGTATTTGGGTAAAATTGATTAATTTCCTCGCCTGGTTTTAGAATGTAGAGTGATATAATAGAAATTAAGTTAGATACAACATAAAAGTCCAAGTTTTCTGCGAAATTCAACATGCATCTTCATGACAAAAGGCACGGTGCAGTGTGGCAGGCCCTGTAATTGGAACCTTTTGGAACACTCCGTATTTCTCTTACATGAATGAGTATTTGTGACTTTGACATATTTCCATGGCTCAAAGAACTACTAAGGGACATCAAGACTTTTTAATATTCATTTAGACTTGGAGCAGTAGGTCTGCATCATCACAGTGATCATTAGAGAGCATCTCGCTGACAGCATCCCACGTCTCTCCAGACATTTGGTAAAAGGTTCAGGACTTCGCGGATGAATACATTCATGATTAAATGTAATTCACTTTTCTATTAGTATGTGTAATAACGAATGCTTTTTTGTATCCGCTCTAACTTAATTATTCCATGTATATATGTATATATATATATATATATATATATATATATATATATATATATATATATATATATATATATATATATATATATATATATATATATATATATATATATATATATATATATATATATGTGTGTGTGTGTGTGTGTGTGTGTGTGTGTGTGTGTGTGAGGGAGTGTGCAAGGTACACAGAGATATAATTGCTACTGGGCTTTCGATTTGTTTACACAGTTGGATGCCTCGTAATAGATTTTTTTTAAAGCCTCTCGAAGTCATGTAAAGAATCTATTCCCATTTATATATTTTGTCACTATATTGTAAAGTCTGAACAAGGGTCAGTTAAAGAAAATATGGGCTCCTATCCCCTTAGGTGGTCTTACTTAACCTATTTTTGCTCTAATAAGCTTTTCTCCCCTCTGGGGAGCAATATTATACATCCCCTAACCACAGAGGTTTACGCCTATCTTTAACATAACAAAGCCTCCCCTACCCCAGGGGTCTAACCCTGCCTTTCTCCCCTACAAATTATCCTCTCCAAGTGTCTAAGAATATTTCCCCCCATTTGAGAACCTTCTTTAAAAAGTTTGTGGGAAATCGGTCAAAAAAATAAAATAAAATTTAAAAAAATAAATTAAAAAGATCTTTTATTATTTTTAAATCTTTTATTAATTAACTTTTTTAACATTAAATACAATTAAATAATATTACTAAATACGCAAACAATTTTTAAAGGAAAACAAATTATAATTAGCATTAGTTAATTTTGCATATATATATATATATATATATATATATATATATATATATATATATATATATATATATATATATATATATATATATATATATATATATATATATATATATATATATAATATATATATATATATATATATATATATATATATATATATATAATGAAACAATGAAACAATACAATTACTATATCCTTGTAACGAATAGTTTACATAGAACAAAATTTATCCGTAAATAATAATAATAATAATAATAATAATAATAATAATAATAATAATAATAATAATAATAATAATAATAATAATAACGTTAAAATGCAATGAACGTACACATAATAAAGGCAGTCACAATAAAAACTACACACACGTACGCTTCCGAAGCGAATTCAGTCGTAAGGAACGTGACCTTCATTCTCGTTTTCGCGCACACACATAAACGTACACACACACACACACGCGTGCACACACACACGTACACAACATTGTTATACATGTAAAAGCTCGACTTTCTCTCCTGTTTTCATCATGAGTCATTTGAGACGTCACGTGATCATGGTTTTTATTATTAATATTATTTTTAATCAGGTGAATTCTTTTTTTTATTTCTAATATTATCACCATATCACGTTATGTAATTTATATATATATATATATATATATATATATATATATATATATATATATATATATATATATATATATATATATATATATATATATATATATATATATATATATATATATATATATATATATATATATATATACTTGATTTAAAAAAAAATTATTTGCTACTTATAAAATAAAAATAAAATCGATCATGAATGAAAAGTATTTTATTTAAACAATGAGAGAGAGAGAGAGAGAGAGAGAGAGAGAGAGAGAGAGAGAGAGAGAGAGAGAGAGAGAGAGAGAGAGAGAGAGAGAGAGAGAGAGAGAGAGAGAGAGAGAGAGAGAGAGAGAGAGATCTAAAAATAACGGGTATTATATAAAGACGAAGAAGAAATAAAATTATGAAATATCTACGTTAGGTCTAGACTGAATGGTAAATGCCTAACGATGCATGATTGCCCCAACGACCGACCAAATTGAGTTACATTAATTAAAACTTTTTCGTTGCAACAGATGATCAAACTATTTCACATTATTTTACCGTAGCAAAATTCAATTTTTCATTCAGTAATTTTGTAGAGTGAATTTTGGGTCTAATAAAAACTTTACTTTTCTACTTTTGACTCGATACAAGAATGGTTGAAGAAAGGGGAGAGTGGAATATTAAATAACAATAAATTATTATAATATGCTTTGGTGAGAAGGTTTCCTCAAGGTTATGTGAAGGGTCGTTCCTATTGCTAATGTATATTAATGATTTAGAAAAGGGGGAAATAAAGGTGGTTTATCCTGTTAAAAATATTTGAGGGTTTAATGTGATTCTTCTGGGGGGGGAAGGGGGAGGTTTGAAAAATGGCAAATAAATTTTAATAATTAAAATGTAAGATTCTTCACTTAGGCTATTCTAATAAGAGTTTTATTTTACAAAATGAACAGAGAATGACTTGAGTTTGTGGATAAAAAAAAATTTGGGTGAGTGGCAGCAGTAATTTAAGTTTCAGAAGTGTTTTGGAGTTGGGGATAAAGCTAATAAAATATCAGGTATAAGGAACCGTAGTGTTAATTATAAAAGTAAGGAGATGAACAGTAAGCTATGTAATGATTACGTCACCTTATTGATTAAATACTGCAAATATGTTTAGACTCTTTAAATATAAAGGAAAACATTAATGTGCTGGGAAGGGAAGGGGGGAGGGGGATTAGGCGCATCCAATAACGATGATTTTTTGGTCTGAAAACAAGTTATGAAGATAAGAAAAAAGGAATTGAGAAAGTTTTCAATGTAAATGAGATATGATAAAGGATTATAAAATTATTCATCAACAGACAGTGTAAATGTGAATAAATTTCATTGGGTCACAAGACTCACTTGGGTCATAATAGAATAAAAAATGGAAAAGATATTTAAAAGGGCATCACTGGATCTAAATTATATAGTTTATTCTTTAGGTCGAACTGACATTAAATGTAAAATCTGGATATATTTTCAATTCTTCTGTTTTTGGTTCATGTTTTTGACAAACTTTTGCATAAATTAATTTATATTCGCACGTTATGAAAATATGACGAATTTTTTTTTTTTTTTTAAGTACGAATAATATGCATTGCACATTTCTCAGAGTAGACTTTAGTTTTGTTAATAAATTTGCTATTAATTTGCATGAGTAATTATACTCTTTTTATTTCTTGCAATGAACTGAATTTTTTGTTATATGCAAGACTGGCCATCTAAGGAAATTGGGAACTTTGACAAAGGCATTTATGATCGTTTCTTTATATCATTAAGGTAACTCCCGTTCATTTTCAATAAAAAAATAATAATAATAATTTAAGAACATTACGTGCTCTTAAAACACTTTTTTTTTTTTTTTTTTTTTTATTCACAGTTGAGCACTTTCGATTTGCCTTTCACCATCAGCATAATAAGTTTTCAAAGTCCAAACATTTCGAGCCACAGAAGTACGACACTTACAGGGTGAGGGGGAGAGTGTCAGTAGTATAGAGTGCACTCTCGTCAGGTGCCGCGCCGAAAAAAAGAGCCTAACGGAATTTTGATTTGCAATTGCAAATCACTCGGCTTAAATCAACCTCATGCTCTTTCCTGACACCGTTTTGGTGGGTTCAATTCATCGAAATTGGACTCAAGTCAGGGGAAGGGGGCCCCGCGAACCCCCCAAAATCGGTATCAGGAAGTTACCCGAGCTTGCAGAATTGCTACGTTCAACTCCCTCTCTTTCCTGACCCTTTTTTTTTGAGATTCAGTTCGGCTGAAATCGACTCGAAATGGGGGACCGGGTCCGTGGGGGGGTCCGTAAACCGTCAAATAAATTTAGGAAGATCACTGAGATTGCAACATCGTGCGCAATTGCAGAAAAGACAGTTAGTTTCTTTAGTGTCCTCAATATTCAATGCGAATCTGCACCGCCTCCAATTTTTGAAAATGTATCTACTCAGAAAAAAGAAAGAAAAGAATGAGAGAAAAAAAAGTAGGATAAATGCAGAAGGTGCAAAAGAGAGCGAGATATTAAAAATAAGAAACAATGTTTGTAAATGAAAGCTTTGCAAAAGCAGATGCCAACATCAAAGTTTATCTGTTCAGGTTTTATTTTTCAATACGGGTCGTCTCAAATAAGCAACATGGCTGCAATGATTCAAATAGAGAGGAAGTTGCTTCACTTGTAATACGATATAAACGCTTCATTAATAATTTTGAGACCATTAAATAAATAAAATAATGAAGTAAGAAAAAGAAAATTTAACAATCTATCTTTTACGACGAATTTAAACGAGCATGGCATAAAAAAATAATATAATAATAAATAAATAAATAAAAAAGTAATTATAATAATCGTTAAAATATATCTATAACCATGCATTATAAAAGCTAACACACACACACACACACACACACACACACACACATATATAATATATATATATATATATATATATATATATATATATATATATATATATATATATATATATATATATATATATATATATATATATATATATATATATATATATATATATATATATATATATATATATATATATATATATATATATATATAAAAGCAGCCCAAGTGATTTATTAATTTAAAAAATTAAAAATTTTAAAAAAAAAAAAAAAAAAATATATATATATATATATATATATATATATATATATATATATATATATATATATATATATATATATATATATATATATATATATATATATATATATATATATATATATATATATATATATATATATATATATATCTTCTAAAAACGAAATATCAAAATCACTTCCGTTTGGACACTTCCTTATCCTTATCAACAAAACAAATTTTATTAAAGCATCACTCAATTTATATATATATATATATATATATATATATATATATATATATATATATATATATATATATATATATATATATATATATATATATATATATATATATATATATATATATATATATATATATATATATATATATATATATATATATATATATATATATATGTGTGTGTGTGTGTGTGTGTGTGTGTGTATGTGTGTGTGTGCGCGTGTGTAGGTGTGTGTACGTTCATTTAAGACTCAATGTTTGGTTTTATTGTTGCTTTCCTCTGCATTTCGTTGCTTTTTATCTTCTGAGAGAGTATATCATTAACGTATAGCATCGACTTCAAATGGGAGTGTGTAATACTCTCACCTCCTCTCCTCCCTTCTTCACATGTTCCCACGCAGACTTAAGAACATATTCTTAAACATTACCTTTAAAAAAAGTAATCGAAATGACAAAACGTGAATCTACCTCGGATATGCTTGGAGAGGCAGTTATCCAAACAATGCTCCTCATCCATCCCTCAGCCAATCCTCTCCTGGAAGTTGGTGGCCTCCGGTCACAGGGGTGCACAGTTTTGTCCTGATGCACGCTCTTCTTCTCTCATTAATTTAAACAACATTCGCGATCTCTTATCTAATTTCCACTTCGTTGAACACCACCTCTCTTCTTGTAGATCTCACCTCTTGTTCTTGACTGAAACTCAGGTGCTTGAGCGTTCCGACGACAAACTTTTTTCTGTTTCCTCTTACTGTCTTAATCTTTAATTTTCATCTAAAGGCTATTGGGTTGTTGTGTACTAAATCCATTTGTTCAGTCTATTTATCACCTAACTCTTCTGACTACCTTAAATTTGTCTACAATCTAAACTCCAAAATAGAGTACATTCATTCTTCTTCTTTCTCTGAGATCATCATTCCTGTGGATTTTTCAATGTTCATCATATCAATGGCTTTGTTCTACTTTTGAAGGATACAAAGTTCTAGTGAAGAGTAAGTACTCTTTACATCTCTAATTAATCTTCATAAGATCCTCATCAGGACTTCCAGCTCCTTATACTTCTTTGTTTCCAGAACTGGACTTGGTCAGATTCTGTCCAAGAATATTTAAACAGTTACTGAGTTCGTATCCTCAATAGTTTTGGAGGTGAAACAAACAAACGAACAAACTATTTTATTAATCTCCTTCACTTTCTCTATACTATTAAACTCTTCTATGAATCTCTTAGAATTGCATAGAGACATTTCGGTCTTTAATTTAAAACTCAATTTGATATTATATATATATATATATATATATATATATATATATATATATATATATATATATATATATATATATATATATATATATATATATATTATATATATATATATATATATATATATATATATATATATATATATATATATATATATATATATATATATATATATATATATATATATATATTATATATATATATATATATATATATATATATATATATATATATAAAGAGAAAAAACAAACAAACCCAAATTTGGATATTTTAAATTATTTAGCAATTGAATCTACTTCCAGAATTGTACTTCCGATATAATATATATATATATATATATATATATATATATATATATATATATATATATATATATATATATATATATATATATATATATATAATATATATATATATATATATATATGTAATTTTAAAATGTGAGAGAAGCCTTCAATGTTAAAGTAACAGAATAAGATAGCCAACTTAAGTCCTATTTGTTTTATAGAATTTCAAAATGCAAAAAAAAAAAAAAAAAAAATATGATTGAATGTAGTTTGTCTAAAACAAACTCCAGGAAAATAAGAACAATCCAAGAAATGTCTTCTTCATTAATTGCGCTTGAAAGTTAAAAAACATTTAATCATGGGAAAACCAGAAACGTTTACTCCCAAGTTTTAAAAACATTTATAGTCACCAAAGGAAGAGAGTTGGCTACTTAATTTTCGGCCTGTGTTTGTTTTCTTTTTCAAGCAACAGAAAATGTCTTGAAAAGGTTAACAGGTGTTTGTGTATGTTCAGTGGTGGAATCTTTTATGCGGATCGATGTTGCCTCGCTTTCTTCTTCTTCTTCTTCTTTTGTGAGAATTCGAAGTCTTCTTGAAGTTCTCAGAGTGTGTAGACGGATTAGTTTGAGCATTAAATAAGCGGCTTTAAATAAAATTTTAACAATGTGTATGTAGAAGTTTTTCAGAAAAAATGTATAAATAAATTTTAGCATAAATATGACTATTGCAAATAACTGAGTTTTTAGAGTTTGAATACATTTCACTTATTTGTAAAAAGTTTCAAACAGATTCTTTTAGCTTAAATACAAGCATAAATATCAATGAATTTCTTTAACATATTCCTATTTTGTTATTTAAATTTTACATACTGAATGAAACTAAAGTACAATAAATTTCAGTAAAAATGATCAAAGCTAATTCAATTTTGGTGTTGAATCTTCTAAAAGATTTTTTTTTTTCCTTTCTCCTAAAAAAAATTCAACTTTTACGACTTTCAATCTTTTCTATGTACCCTATACCGTATATATATATATATATATATATATATATATATATATATATATATATATATATATATATATATATATATATATATATATATATATATATATATATATATATATATATATATATATAAAACAATAATAAAGTTGCCACTTCACGGGCATAGCCCTATTGAAAAAGGGAAGCTTTCCTTGGAAGTTTCTACCTGTGATTTTGAGCATTTACTAATAATAATAATAATAATAATAATAATAATAATAATAATAATAATAGAGTAAGAGTTCCAAACGCTGAGCAATGTAAGGTAATATAGGGAATTAAATTTTATTTATGACTTTATTCGTTGACCGACTTGGTCTTCTAACAATGGCCCATTTGGCCCTCTAATAATGGTCCTACTTGGCCCTCTAACAATGGTCCATTTGGCCCTCTAATAATGGTCCTACTTGGCCCTCTAACAATGGTCCATTTGGCCCTCTAATAATGGTCCTACTTGGCCCTGTAACAATGGATCATTTGGGTTTTAAAATACATTCCATTATAGAAGTGAGTTATTTTTATTTTTTTAAAAAAATTGAATGATTTGGGAAACAAAGGAAAAATCCTCAAAAAGTAGGAAACTTAACAACTCTCATTGACAGACTTTTAAAAAGTTTTTACTTTTTTTTTTCTTTCTCACATCCAAATTAAGAACTTATGTATCTTTAAATGGCCGTATTGTAATTTTATTAATTACAAAAATGAATTTACTACAGAATCTAAGAAGAAGAACAACAGGAGGGAAACCCCCCCTCCCCTACAACAAACTAATCAAACACAAACGTTATTCTAAAATAAATTATTTAGAATTTACCAACACTCCTATCAATCTATTCTCACCTTTTACTTTTTAATACAAATTAATATATTATATATATATATATATATATATATATATATATATATATATATATATATATATATATATATATATATATATATATATATATATATATATATATATATATATATGTGTGTGTGTGTGTGTGTGTGTGTGTGTGTGTGTGTGTGTGTGTGTGTGTGAAAGGGTATAATTGAAAAGAGGAAGAAAATAAAGGATGGAAGAGTGTTTCAGTTTTTGAATACGACATTAATTACGGCATCTTAGGTAATTTATAAATTTGGCTACAGTAAATTTTAAACATTATCATTAAAAATATTTTAATAATAAATTTTTAATAATTATTACATAAAAAATTAATAATTATACATAAATTACAAACATGTATATATTTGTTTGTATATTCGTCTTTGGTATTCCTTTATGAGGTTTCATTTTCAATGTCTTCTGCATCTGTTGGTTATCCTCCAAATTAAAGAAAATATAAACTTTAATAAGGATAAGCAAAAAGTGCAAACATTGCTTCAAAAATACCTAAAGAAAGTATAAAATCTATATAAGATATATTATTGGCTTTAAAGTTTACATTTCATAACATTAGAATATTATATATATATATATATATATATATATTATATATATATATATATATATATATATATATATATATATATATATATATATATATATATATATATATATATATATATATATATATATATATATATATATATATATATATATATATATATATATATATATATATATATATATATATATATATATATAAGTTTTTTTTTAGCTTGACCAGGGTGGTCAATTAGCTATCAAAGAAAGTCGAACAAAATGTAACGGACTACAAAGTTGCGGAAATTATTCAGTACGTTAATGAAAGAAAAAGTAACGAGTCCGTTATTCCGCTACTCAAAAACTAGTTCCGTTAGTAACGGAATAACAGAAGTAACGGATCGGCGCCCATATATATATATATATATATATATATATATATATATATATATATATATATATATATATATATATATATATATATATATATATATATATATATATATATATATATATATATATATATATATATATAAAATGTTTAGTATGAGGTAAAGTATTTACGGCGAAGAGTGCGTGAGTTTAAAACATGAAATGAATGTGAATGTTGACTCTCTCTCTCTCTCTCTCTTTTCACTGATGTGAATGTGAATGTTGACTCTCTCTCTGTTTTCACTCATCAACTTCCTCAACTGATAAAATTATTAAAACAAAAATTATCTTTTCATAAACGAGGTCACCATATGTAAAATCACATTTCTTCTATCAAATATATATATATATATATATATATATATATATATATATATATATATATATATATATATATATATATATATATATATATATATATATATATATATATATATATATATATATATATAATACACCAAAGAGTGTTTTGGGTCAATGGTCGAAATAGACCAAAATATGGCATCTAAAAGCGCTTAGGTCAAAGAAAGTGGGGAAAATTGAAAAATGAATAGAGTGTTTAGACCTACCAGTGGAATGCATTAAAGAATGCGCATAGCGGTGAAGTTTAGCGTTGGAGGATTGAAGAGTGTAGGGTTGAAGAGTGGAGGATTGAAGAATGGAGTATTGAAGAGTGAAGGGATGAAGGTGTGTACAAAGAAAATTCACACCAATTGTTCTAAAAGAAGAAGAAGAAGAAGAAGAAGAAGAAGAAGAGAAGAAGAAGAAGAAGAAGAAGGTACACTACTGAAGAGTTGAGCAGAGATGTGCCCATTACAATAACAATTGTATATACAGAATGATCCAGTTCTTAGGCTGAAGGAAAGTGGCAGAAGAAAATCACTTAATGTGAATTAATGAGACGAAAAACCCTAGACTTAACCTCTATACACAGCGAATTTAGAATCCTTGACCTATTATAATATTTATAGACAAAAAAATATAATTACAAAAAATATCGATGGAAGGAAACACCAATAATGTTGAGTAGTGAAAAGAGAGGAAGGCTTGGGATGTGTTTCTGAAGAAATCATACTAGTATGGAAGCTTCCTTCAAAAATAGTTAAAGGAATTGAGTTCTTGAGGCACTGAAAACAACCTGCTTATCTTTGCCCCCATTTATATATATACGAGCAAGGGCCTCTTCCCAAATATCAACTATTTTATAGTTGGTTCCTATTCAAAATAGAAGTAATGCAAAGTGGAATCACAGGCGTGAGAAAGGCTAAGTGATAAGTTGTTTGAGAGGAATGAAAGATCCCAATAACGTTCCCTTGAAAAGATATTGAGGACTTTGGAGACAAGATTAAAGAAATTATGAAGATGACAATTTTTCAGTTAAAACAATTCAAAACCTTTAGAAAGAATAGAAGTTAAACAATAACATAGTTGGAGGGTTGACAGGGTCAAAATTCTTTTTGGGGGGAGGGGAGAAGGAAGAACATGTTGAATGAGAGAACGCTTTCCGGAAGTAGAGAAAGTACGACTTAAAAGTGTGAGACGAAACAACCTATGAAGGCGTGATAAAGATCAGAAGATTTTGATATTCAAAGTGAAATATATCTTGAGGGCTAAACTCACATCATAGTTTTGAGTTGAGAAAGAAAGAAATATTAGTTACAACCTTAAAAGAAATTATGATATTAAGTGTGAGTTTCAGGGGAATTAAAAAAGAAGTGATTGCTCTGGAATTTTCTAAAGAGGAGATATTAGCAAAAGTATAAATATTAAGTTTTAGAATGAAAAATGGCCAAGAGTCAAAGTAAAATAAAAGAAGTTAAAAGAAAGTATTTTTGAGAAGCTGCCAGAAAAGAAGGAAGAAAGAATGGGAAGTAAATAAGGAAGAAGTAAGTGTCTGGTAAGTTTGAAAATTGATAAATAGAAAGAGCCAATTATGGAGAAAGATAAAAGATAAAA
The DNA here is from genome assembly GCA_009176605.1 of Armadillidium nasatum. Taxonomy (NCBI): domain Eukaryota; kingdom Metazoa; phylum Arthropoda; class Malacostraca; order Isopoda; family Armadillidiidae; genus Armadillidium; species Armadillidium nasatum. The sequence goes on along the minus strand of SEYY01005180.1, from coordinate 613 downwards.
GAAATTTTTTGGAGTTGCAAAATTACGGTAAATTATGAATTTTCGAAATTGAAATAAAAGGTGGAGTATATTTTGAGTTCATCTCCAGAACATTGAAGGAATACGAAAGGGAAGTTATCTGCAATAACTCTTCAAAGTTGTTAAGGATAGAAAATTGGAAGGCAGTTCATGAAGTCTATCGTGAGAGGAAGAGGAAAGCCAAAAGTCGTAGTAAACATTAGAAACAACCAAAATATGGTGACTTAATCGTACGAGATGTGTGTCTTCCAATGATGTCAAATTCGAAAAAGTTGAAGAATTATGGAAATAAACATTTCTAACAGTGTATATATATATATATAATATATATATATATAGATATACTTTATCATATATATATTATATAATATATCTATATATATATATATATATATATATATATATATAATATATATATTATATATAGAGAGAGAGAGAGAGAGAGAGTTCATACTTGCAATAAGGTCAAAATAAACCTTGTTTATTTATCTAAATCTTAAGCCTCTTAAATGACTCATCTTAAACCTATAAATTATAAAAAATATTTTGGTAAGAATAAGAAAAACACGTACCCATCTGTATGTGTGTGTGTGTG
>SEYY01005179.1:7500-23879 GCA_009176605.1 Armadillidium nasatum | reverse complement strand
AAAGGAACAAATCGGGATCCTGGTCAGATTAAAGGCCATCATGTCCCGAAACACGATGTTTGAAGGTGTGTAAGTCATAAAAAATTGAGAAAATAGTTGAAGGGAATCTGTTTCAGTCTTTACCAGCAAAGTACATGTAAGATTGAACATAGCTGTTAAATCTGGGATCAGAGAGTTGGACAGATAAAGGATGAGACTGAGTAGAAAGACGTGTCTCACGAACTCTTCTCAAAGGAGGAGGAGGAGGCATGCGATGAGAGAGTTTAGAAGAGCAGGGTCCATATGCTCCGTTAATGTATAGAGAAAGGGACGCAACGATTCGATGGGCAGAAAGAGACTGGAGAGCTGTGTGAGTGGAACCACCCCAGACGTGTGAGGCGTACTCCATAAAGGGGAGAGGCGAACAACACCCCTATTCAGAGCAAGCAACTGGTGTGGTGTGTAAAAGTTCTGAAGGCGCCTCAGAACACCCAACTTCTTAGAAGTTTGTTTAGAAAGAGAAGTAATGTGATCTTTCTAAGAAAGGTCACGAGAAAAAGAAACACCAAGAATATTAAGGAGAGATGAAGGTTTGAGTTGTGTTTTCGAAGAAGGTATCATAGTTGTGCGATAGGTTGTGTCGAGTAGAGAGATGGAGGAATTGAATTTTTGAGATATTGAAAACGAACATATTTTATCTGCTCCAATTTGAAATCCGTGATAGATCAGAAGTTAGTTGCTCCAAGGCTACCATCCTTGCGTCTAACTGCTGTTGGGAGGGGCGCCTTTCAAACTGAAAAGCGTAATGAAGGGTGGAATCATCGGCATAGAAGTGGATAGTAATAACATAGAAGGTCATTAATGAAAAGCAGAAAAAGTTTTGATAATAGGACAGATCATTGAGGAGCATTATTAATAATAGATTTAAAAGATGAACGGTGGCCGTCTACAAGAGCTGCTATAGAAAGACCTGAAAGGGAATCAGAGAGAAGGCCACAGAGAGAAGGATAAATTCCGAAAGAGGGAAGTTTAGAAATTAAAGCTTTGCGCCAGACTCTATCGAAAGCTTTCTATATGTCCAGCGCGACAGCAAAAGATTCACCGATATTCAAAAGACGGGAGGACCAAGAGTCAAAGAGAAGAAAGAAGATGACAAGTAGAGCGTTTCTTACGAAAGCCATACTGATGACCAGAGATAAGATTAGAAGAATTGGGGTGTTTTTAAATCTTCCTGCTAAAAGATAGATTCGAAAACTTGAGAATGAACGGAGGTTAAAGAAATTGGACGGTAGTTAGAAGGTTAAGAGGGGTCCCCCTTTTTCGGCACAGGCTGAATGAGTGCATGTTTACAGCTAGAAGGGAAAGTTGAAGTAGAAAGAAATAGACGAAATAGTTTACCTAGGCAGGGTGCAGGCTCGGAAACACAAATTTTGAGAACCACAGTTGGATAAAATCAGAATGTTAAGCTCAGAGAGAGCAGAAATGAAGTCTTTAGTAGAAATAACAATTTTAGTCACAAATGAGTTGGAGGGAGTTGAAGGAGTAGGAACAGCTCAGAAATAGCTTAAGGTTGAATTAGAGTTCAGCTTTAGAGGAAGGCAAAACGGTAGTTGTACCCTCAGAAGATACTAGAGGAGGGAAAGAGGAAGAAGCAAAGTTAGAGTTGGCATTTTTTCAAAATGCCAGAAAGAGCGTGAAGAAGAAGAATCAGAAAGATTAGTGCATTTTCTACGGAGAAAAGAGTTTCAGTGCTACGAAGTATAGATTTTGTACGATTCCGGGATGAAATATAAGTTGCGTGAGTTTCTGGAGTTTGAAGACGATGGTAATCCCTGAAAGCAGCATCCCTGCAGCGGTTAGCAAAAGAACAAGCCGAATTAAACCAAGGTTTGCTATGTTTAGTAGAAGGGAAATAATATGGAATGTACGCCTCCATGCCAGAGAGAATTACCTCGGTTATGCGCTCTATACACTCCGAGGGACCCATCCCGCTGAAACAGTAATCATTCCATGGAAAATCAGAAAAGTGCAACAGAAGTCAAACTAGTTAGTGGCACTGAAATGCCAAAAACTCCATGCCGAGGCCTGAGCTTTGACTTTTATGAAAGAAATCCTTAACAATTTTGTTAGTAAATTACTTCAGAAAGTATTCTTCAATTGTAACAAGATTCCTTATTGATTATCGTAATAACTGTGACAATCGTTTCTATTATTTTCTCTATTCCTCTCGGGAATATTTATAAATTGCTAATTTTATTTTTACTGGCGTCATAATCCTTAATTTACAACCGTAGGAAAGTATAGTTGTCCACATATTTACTTTATAATTCCTTTAATAATTCAGTAAGTTATTCTTTGTTTAAAATCACATGGTTCCTTCATTCGTGTGACTTCGAAAATCAGGTAAGATTAACAATTCTTCATTTTTCACCATAAAAACCATATACAAAATACACACTCACACCTCATACACACACACACACACACACCACACACACACACATATATATATATATATATATATATATATATATATATATATATATATATATATATATATATATATATATATATATATATATATATATATATATATATATATATATATATATATATATATATATATATAATATATATATATATATATATATATATATATATATATATATATATATATATATATATATATATATATATATATATATATATATATATATATATATAGTGAAATGAGCCACGACTCCTCATACTTATATCAGGTAATATTGGAAACGAACGAAAAGGGTGAGGGAAAAGGAGAAAGAGCAGACGAGAGAGTCAGTAAGACCAAGAGAAAGTGCCACAAAGGAGGTGTCGAGAACACCTCTCTTCTAAACAAAGCAAATAAGACTTGATATAGCAAGGAAATTTCCTCTCCAATGCCAAGCGACAACTATTCTTTTAGCGAGAGAGAGGAGAATTCTCCCCCCCCTCCCCAAGCCACAACTTCAAGACGCAAAAACAAAAGAAGAGAATTCCCCAACTCCCCTACTTCTCCCCCACGAAAGCTGTCCACCTACTAACGGCCATTATATTTAAGTGATTTACCCCGATTTGACGAAACAGACGCCATCAACTGGGTAAATACCATAAACAGCATTTTAAAATTGTATTTCGTCCATGACCCAAAATAGAAGGTGAAATTGTTATCTACAATATTACCAACCACGGTAATTGCTAAAATAACATTCCCTTTGAGCAACAACTGCTACAGCGAGTTGCTGCAGGACATTGAGGCCACGTATGCATCATATATCCGAGAAAGTGTACGCTAGTTTTCAAACAAGGGCTAAAACCAGACGAGAGGCCATCCGAATATTTGGAACGAGTTAGAAATGCATTGGGAAACTCTAATTATTCATTGCTCTTGAAGAACGACGCGAAGTTCATAAGAGAACTATTTTTATCAGAAATTCCAATCCCCATTCAAATTTCGTTTCAAACTATGATCGAGAATGCATCAATAGAAGAAATAGTTCGAGTCGTGGACAGTATGTATCGAATGTTTACTTTCGAAGGAGCACAAAACCCCTTCCCCCACAGGAGCAAAGGAGGGGGGCAAGAATTCTCCTTGCGAGAAGGCACAATGCGCGGGACTGCCAAATCCAGTGAACAAGAAGGAAAGAAATAAAGCGATTGTTTAACGGAATTAATAAAGTCATTCTGAGATTATGAAACAAATTAAGGATCACATGTTTACACAAATTTACAAGCACTTACTCATACATTACCTATTAAAATATAAAAATAGCGAAACATAAAGCTGTCTCTGTGATGTTTGGAGGGGCAGCATCTAAAGAATGCCCCTCATCCACCTCTCAACCCATCATCCCTTAGGAGTTTGTGGGCTCCGATGATGGGGATGATGATCCCAAGAATTCCCATCCGGTTTGCCCCGGTTCACGGTCTTCTTTTTTCACTAATTTCTGTAACAAACAAAGGTCTTTTTTTCCTAATTTCCCCTTTGTTGAACACCACCTCTCTTCTTCTAAACTGAAACTTTGTTCTTAACCGAAACTCAGGTGCTTGAGTGAGCTGACAGAAAACCATATCCTACCTCCTACTGCCTCTATCCTCAACTTTCAGACAAAAAGCGGATGTTGCGCATATGTGAGAAATGATACTGTATGTTTTCTTGTTTCTAATTTGGAATCTTCTAAATTCTCTATTTTATGGTTTATAAAGTTCTATTGCAATTCTATTACTAAAAAATATTTGTTCTGTTTATTTATCTGTTAATTCTACTTACTGTAAAAAATTCTATAACTTTTAAAACTCCAAAATAGAGTCCATTCTTTCTTCTTTCTTAAAAATCATCATAAGGTGATTTCAAGGTTCACCACCTCCAATAGGTTTCATATTTTTCTCATGATTTAGCTGACGGACTCTCTTATTATTTTTCTATCCATAACAACCTTGAGCAGTTGGTGCATCTCTCTACCCGTATCCCTGACGTCTTAGTGATGAACCCAACATATTGATCTTTTCTTAACCTCATTTCCTTCTCCTTATACTGTTAAATTTTTTCCTCCTCTGGGCTCATCCTATCACCTTCTTATCACCGTTTCTTATTCTGTCTCTTCAAGTCTTCCTAAAAAAAGACCCCTCCCCTTCGGTGAGGAGACGTTTTTGGCACTTTGGTGAAACTAACTGGTCTAACTTGCGGTTGAACTTTTATGATTTCAGCTGGAGGGGTCCCTTGGAGTGTGCAGAGCGCACTCCTGAGGTGATTAACTCCGGCATTGAGGCGTACATTCCATACCGAATTCATTCCCTTCAACTAAACCTAACAAACCTTGGCTCAACTCTACCTTTTCACGTGCTGTCCGCTGAAGGGATTAATGTCGTCTTCAAACTCCTAAGACTCTTGTAACTTATATTTCATCCCGGAATAGTGCCACCAAAAACTCATTTCTCCTTCGTAAATGCAATAATCTTTCTGGTTCTTTTTCCTTAGGCCTTTTCTTGCATTTTGAAAAAATGTAAACTCAAACTTTGCTTTGCTAGTATTTTCTGACGGCACAACTGTCGTTTTACCTTCTACTAAAGCTGAACTCTTCACTCAAGCTATTGCTTAGACGATTCCGGAGCTGTTCCTCCTCCTTTAATCCCTTCCAATTCATTTCTGCCTAAAATAGTAATTTCTTCCAAATATGTCATTTGTATTCTCTCTAAGCTTAAAACTAAGAAGGACTATGACCCTGATTGTATTCCTCCTGTGGTACTCAAAACTTGTGCTTCCGAGCGTGCACTCTTCCTTGGTAAACTATTTCGTCTTCGTCTCTCTAGTTTAACCTTCCATTCTTGCTGGAAACGTGCGTTCATTCAACCTATACCGAAAAAAGGGGATCCTTCTCAACCTTCTAACTACCGTGCCATTTTTTTACCACCATTCTTTCTAAAGTTTTCGAATCTATACTTAACAGGAAGATTTGAAAATACCTCAAATCTACTAATCTTATCATTGATCGCCAATATGACTTTCGTAAGGAGCGCTCTACTGTTGATCTTCATTTCTTTAATCTCTGACTCTTGCTCCTCCGCTCTTAGGCTTTTCGGTGAATCTTTCGCTCTTGCGCTGTACATATCGAAAGCCTTCGATAGAGTCTGGCCCAAAGCTTTAATTTCCAAACTTCCCTCTTTCGGGATCTATCCTTCTTTCTGTGACCTTCTCTGTAATTTCCTTTCTGGTAGTTTTATAGCATCTGTTATAGACGTCCACATTTCTTACTATAAATCTATAAATTGTGGTGTTGCACAAGGATCTGTCCTATCCACAACTCTTTTTCTAATTTTCAACAATGGCGTTCTCTCTATTACTTCGTCTAGTATACACTCCTATGCCGATGACTCCACCCTTCATTATTCCTTTCAATTTGAAGGACGCCCATCCCAACAGCAGTTAATAGATTCAAGAAGGATGACCTTGGAGCAAGTAACCTCTGATCTTTCTCGATTTCAAATTGGGAAAGAGAAAACATGGTCGTTTTCAATGCCTCAAAAACTCAATTCCTCCATCTTTCTACTCATGGTCATTTCCAATGCCTCAAAAACTCAATTCCTCCACCTTTCTACTCAACACAATCTTCCACACAACTATGACATCTTCGAAAACACTCAACTCAAAACTTTTATTTTCAAATTTTCCTCTTTCGGAATCTATCCTTCTTTCTGAGAACTTCCCTTTGATTTCCTTTCTGGTCATACTATAGCAGATGTTTTACACTGTCACTGTTCATCCTTTAAATCTATAAATAGTAGTGTTCCTCAGGGATCTGTCCTATCCCCAACTCTTTTTCTACTTTTCATTTACGACCTTCTCTCCATTACTTCATCACCTATCCATTTCTATGCTGATGAATCCACCCTTCATTACTTCTTTCAATTTGAAAGGCGCTCCTCCCAATAGCAGTTAGTTGGCGCAAGAAAAGTGGCATTTTAGCAACTGACCTCTGATCTTTCTAGTATTTTAAATTGGAGAAATGAAAACATGGTCGTTTTCAATGCCTCAAAATCTTAATTCGTTCATCTCTCTATTAGACATAACCTTCCACACAATTATGACATCTTCTTCAAAAACATTCGATTCAAATCTTCAACTGTTCCTCAATATTCTTGGTGTTTCTCTTTCTCGTGATCTTTCTTTGAAGGGTCACATTACTTCTCTTTCTAAACAAGCATCTAAAAGGTTGAGTGTTCTGAGGCGCCTTGGTGATTTTTTTTACGCTACCTGTTTGCTCGTTAAAAGGGTGTTGTTCTCCCCTGTTTGGAAAACGTTTCACACATCTTGGGTTGTTCCACACATACAACTTTTCTCGAAAAGGTGGAGTCTAGGGCTTTTCGTCTTATCAACATCTTTGCTTTTACTACCTTTCTCCAATCTCTTTCTGCCAGTAAAATTATTGCATGACTCTCTCTATACTATCGCTATTACAACCCAAACTGTTCTTTTGAACTCTCACGTCACATACCCCCTCCAATGAAAAGGATTCGTGAGACATGTCTCTCTACACAGTTTCTTCCTTTCTCTGCCCTATTCTCTGACCCCCAGACTTAACCACTAGGCTCAGTCTTCCATTTCTCTAAGCTTAACTCGCACTTTGACACGCACACTTTTAAACGCCGTGCATTCTGTTATACTCCAACACTGTAGAAATCGGTAGGTCTCTCGCCTTTGCCCAAAAGAAGAGATTAAAAAAAAGAAACTAATAATTTACAAACATGTTTTTGAAAGAATGTCATAAAAATGGTTTACAATTAAAAATGGTTTACAAGTTTACAATTACCATTCTACTGAAGGGCTCTTAAGAAAATCGATAAGGACTGAATATGAGTGGTTCATAAAGAAACGTTTAAAAAGTCACACGTGGGTATGGGTAGGCCCAAAATATTTTTGAAAATTACGGGCGAGTATGGACGAGCCATTAAATATGAAAAAAATTACGGGCCGGGTATTTGCGTATGATACAAGAAAATTAACGAGTATGAGCGTGAGTGGGACGAAAAATACTGGCCAGTGCAGGGCTCTACTAGACTATATGATTGTTTGTAACGTTCTTGGACTATCTTTTGCTGCCTGCAAAATAATAATAATAAAATATATAATTAATCCGAAAACAGGGGGCTAGCCACAAAATTTGCAGAGTTGTATAAAAATATTTAATTATAAAAGAAAAAATACTTCAGATTTTAAATTCATCACCTTAATATTAAACACACACACACACAAACACACACACACAAACACACACACACACACACACACACACACACACACACACATATATATATATATATATATATATATATATATATATATATATATATATATATATATATATATATATATATATATATATATATATATATATATATATATATATATATAGTGTTTGGCTCTCTTAGTGAAAGGTTGTGTTTTATAGTTCTCCATTGCTAGTGTGTGTGCTTGTGTTTTTTTTTTGTGTGTTTTTTTTTCTTTTGTGTTAAATGTGTTGTTCATTTATTTTTCTTCAGTGTTCTGTGTTTTAATTTTTTAGAGTTTTTAATTAATTATAGGTTATTTTATTGTCAGTGAAGCTTGACGAATGAAAGATAAGTATGGTTTTAATTTTACCGTAAGTAAACTTTTACTGTTTTAAACTTGCTACCTATTTTCTTCGATTGAATTTCTGCAGTATAAATTTTGCATCATTATTTGTTTTAATAATTATAGTTTTAATATTTTCAAAATTGATTTTAATAGTTTTAATGATTTTAACAATAATTATTTTAATTAGGTTACTGTATTGTGTGCTAGCGTGTGTGCATGTGCGCTTGCGGGAGTGAGTTAGTGAGTGCGTGTCTGAGTGTGTGCGTGATTTTTTTTTTTTTTTTTTTTTTTTTTTAAATGCCTGATTTGAGTGTTCGTGGGGCTGGGCGTAGACGGGGGCTTTCTATTACCTTTGCTAACGTTCGTGGCCTTCGTTCTAATCTCGCGTCTGTTGAACACTACCTCACTACCTCTCTTCCTAACCTTTTACTTCTGTCTGAGACCCAGCTGGACAGGGATTCTTTCTCTAGCAATCTTAATGTCTCTAACTACAACTTTTTTCACAATTTCCGTCTAAATGGTGGAGTCTGTGCCTATATTAACATTAACACTCCTGTGACACGTCTCGTAAATCTAGAATCTCCTAATTTCGATGTTTTATGGCTTAAAATCTGTCTTCCTACTACTACAATTATCTTGTGCTTCTGCTACTGCTCCCCTAATGGAACAGATTTTCCAGTCTTTTTTCAATATCTTACTGCTACTCACGAGACTGTCACTTCTTCTCATCCAAATGCTGAGGTCCTCTATTTAGGGGATTTCAACGTACACCACACTGAGTGGTTGGGTTCCTCTCATACTGATACAGGTGGGAGGGAGGCCAATTCATTCAGCATTCTTAACGATCTGGAGCAGTTGATTAGGGAACCCACACACATTCCAGATCGTCCTAACCAATTTTCCCTCCTATTGGTAACTCTGACCATAATCTTATAGCTCTTAGTTATAATGCTTTCTCTCCAACAGCTCCACCATGCCCTAAACGTACTTTCTGGCACTTTAATCGGGCTAATTGGGGGGCAATGCGCCGCTTCTTTGCTAACTATCATTGGAGTGAATCTTGCTTTGTCTCGGGGGACGCTTCTGTCTCTGCTGAAAAGGTAGGGGCAGTAATCCTTGAAGGGATGGGCAGATTCATTCCATCTTCAACTAAATCTTTTTCTCCTCAAAATCCATGGTTCGATGGCAATTGTTCTCTTGCCCTCCGGGAGAGGGACAATGCTTATCGTGAATGGAAAAACTCTCCTTCTCCTATCACTCTTGCTAATTTTCATTCAGCCCGGAATCGATGCAGGGATGTTCTTCGACGGACTAAGCGTACTTTCATTAAAAGGAAGTGCGCTGACCTCCATGGCTCTCCTACTGATAAAAATTTCTGGCCTCTTGTCAAAAATATCTCTAACAACTTCTGTAAATCTGCCTTTCCTCCTCTTATTCTCTCTGATGGTTCTGTAGCTAATACTCCTTCTAAAAAGGCTAATCTCTTCGGCCTCCTTTTTTCATCTAATTCCACCCTGCTCAATTCTGGTATCCCTCCTCCTACTCCTTCTCCTCTCAGGTGTCCCATGCCTCTACCTATAATTACTCATGATCGGGTGCATGGGATCCTGAAATCTATGAACGTCAGGAAGGCCAGTGGCCCGGATGGCATTCCCCCTCGTGTTCTGAGGGAGTGTGCTTCCGAGTTGGCCCCTGTCCTCGTTCAGCTCTACTCTCTATGCCTTAATACTAATACTTTTCCTCTATGCTGGAAGCGTGCGTTGGTTCAGCCGATCCCGAAAAAAGGTAGCCGTTCTGACCCTTCTAACTATCGACCTATAGCTCTCACTTGTGTTCTATCTAAAATTTTTGAAACTCTCCTCAACTCTCATTTCCTGGATCATTTGGAGTCTCATTCTCTTCTCTCTGATCACCAGTATGGCTTTCGTCGCTCGAGGTCTACTGGTGACATACTTTCCTATCTCACTGATCTATGGTCTTTCTGCCCTTAGGGACTTCGGGGAGTCTTGTGTGGTGGCGCTTGACATATCCAAGGCTTTCGACCGGGTATGGCATGCGTCGCTGCTCTCTAAGCTACCTTCCTTTGGGTTTCCTCCTTCTCTTTGCTTACTCTTGTCTAGTTTTCTCTCAGATCGTTCCATTTCGGCAGTTGTAGATGGAGCGACCTCTTCCTCCTTTTCTGTCAACTGTGGTATTCCTCAGGGTTCTGTTTTATCTCCAACCTTATTCTTACTTTTCATTAACGATCTTCTCCACTGCACTTCTAACTCTGTTCACTCTTATGCTGATGATTCAACTCTACATTCTTCTACTCATTTCAAATCTGCTCCCTCTTTTGCTTCTAGACTTGCTTCTCGTCTTCAACTTTCCGATTCTATTCTTGCCGATCTGGATGGAATTTCCCGGTGGGGACATAGCAACCTTGTGAAATTCAACTCTTTAAAAACTCAACTTCTTTACACCTCCCTCTCAAAAACACCTCCTAACTTTTCCTATCCTCTTCGATGGCTCTCCCGTCTCACCTGTAAATAACATTAACATTCTTGGTCTAAACATAAACAACAAACTGTCTTGGAAACCACATATCACAATGGTTGCCAAAGCTGCCTCTAAGAAGCTGGGAGTTCTGTTCAGGTTGCGAGAGTTTTTTCTCTTCTGAGCAGTTACTCCAGATATATAAGGGTCTTATTCGCCCTTGTATGGAGTACTGTTCTCACATTTGGGGGGGCTCTGGCTCCTCCTCTCTTCTGGATAGGGTTGAGTCAAAAGCTATGAGATTAATAAACTGTCCCCTACTTTCAAACTCTCTTGACCCTCTGTCCCTGCGACGTGACGTTGGCGCGCTATCTCTTTTCTACAGGTACTACAATGGCAGGTGCTCGAGGGAATTGGCCTCTCGCATTCCTCCACCGTTGCGTCGTCCTCGTTGCACGAGGGGTGCCCTACTTTCACACCAATTTTGTGTGGACGTAGGGAATCCCAGGCTAGCCCGTTGTGGTACCTCCTTCTTTCCAGCCACCTCTATTCTGTGGAATTCTCTACCATCTTCCATTTTTCCAACTGTATTTAATCTTCCACTCTTCAAGTCTTCCGTCTGCGCCCACCTGAGGGCTGTGCGTTAGGTGTGTGTGTTTGTGTGGGTTTGTCATTGTGTGTGTGCCCCCTCCTTGAAAAGGGCTCTGCCCGTGAGTGGTGGCGTTTTGTAAAAAAAAAAAAAAAAAAAAATATATATATATATATATATATATATATATATATATATATATATATATATATATATATATATATATATATATATATATATATATATATATATATATATATATATATATATATATATATATATATATATATATATATATAATAATTTTGAAAACTGCTTTTTCGGGGAATCGAACCTGGGTCCAAAAGATGGAAGTCCATTGTGCTAACCACTACTCCACTGATGGTTCAAAAGGAAATCATCCAGAACTTCTACTGACATAGCGCCTAGTGAGAGAGCTCCTTCAAGACTTCCCCGACCACAACTTGGGCGTACTGTTAGCTTGGCCAAGGATCTGTCCCCGATTTATACCGCAGTGCAGATGTTATAATTTTGATAGCCACTGTGATAAACCGTGGAATCATTTTTTATAATTTTGAAAACTGCTTGGCCAAGCTAACCCTACGCCCAAGTTGTGGTCGGGGAAGTCTTGAAGGAGCTCTCTAACTAGGCGCTATGTCAGTAGAAGTTCTGGATGATTTCCTTTTGAACCATCAGTGGAGTAGTGGTTAGCACTATGGACTTCCATCTTTTGGACCCAGGTTCGATTCCCCGAAAAAGCAGTTTTCAAAATTATAAAAAATGATTCCACGGTTTATCACAGTGGCTATAAATATATATATATATATATATATATATATATATATATATATATATATATATATATATATATATATATATATATATATATTATATATATATATATATATATATATATATATATATATATATATATATATATATATATATATATATATATGGTAAATGTAGATAATCTTCGTGAAAGCATAATTGTCATTCATAACTTTTCTATGTAATTATATAATTGAAGATTGTAAAAATTCTAAAAACTTGTAATTAACAATGAAATATATAGGCAAAATATGATAATTTTTATTCGGACAGTGTTATTTTTCACACATCCATATATAAATAATATTTCCATATAAACATTCTCACACACTATATATATATATATATATATATATATATATATATATATATATATATATATATATATATATATATATATATATATATATATATATATATATATATATATATATATATATATATATATATATATATATATATATATATACAGAGGGGTTGTACATAAAAAAGGGAAACACCTGGCAAAATTCATGAAGTTAATAGCACGTACGCTATATAGCTGGGTTTGTAGGTGGCGTTGTCGTTTATGCACAAGGCAACTATTACCATAAGCTCTTCTATACTCTTCACTCATCATTTGTCGTCAAGGCAGCGTTCAGGGCATTTGTGAATAAATCATGGTATAGCTGACGGAATTCCAACGACAAATTGTTGAGGCTCGTATGGTGGGTGCCTCTGTTGCCAAAGTAACTGAAGTGTTTGGAGTATCTCGAGGCATAGTATCAAAGATTATGACGGCACACAGTAGGACTGGGAAAACCGCATCCGACAAACACCAGCTTGCACAGAAATGTGTGTTGAATGACAGAAACAGAGAAAGTTGTGCAGGGTTGTGATGAAAAAATCGGAAGTCGACTGCTCCAAAGATTGCTGCTAAGCTGAATACCATTCTCACAAACCCTGTTAGCACCAAAGCAGTACGAAGTGAACTGCACAAGCAAGGTTTGTATGGGTGAGCCACCATTAGAAAACCACTCGTCAGTACCCAAAACGCTATTAAGAGGTGACAGTAATGTCAAATACACAAAATTTGGATTGTGGAGCAATTGAAGACCATTTGGTCATATAAGTCGAGCCTTACACTTTTCTCTATCTCTGGTCAAGTGTATGTCTGAAGAACGTCAGGCAAAACTTGCAATGCAAGGTATCTGCAACCCAGAGTGAAACATGGTAGGGGTTCAGTTATGGTATGTTCAGTCAAATCGTGGTTTTCTGTCGGACTTATCATTGCCCTGCAAGGTAATGCCACCAAAATTTATCATTCAAAGTTATTGCAATTTAAGACCTCTGTATTGAAAAGACTCTTTCCTAAATTAACGCGTGTACATGACATCACATTTCTAAACTGTGATTCTAGTTAAAACCGCAAGATGTCACTTCTTATAATTTCTGCAGAAATTCTGAATATTTATTGGAAATAGCTTTCATCTTATGTCGTTTAAATAAATATATAGTATAATTTTCATAAATAATTTAAACAATATTATTGTTATTTGACAATTAAATGAACATATTACAGTGGTAAATCACTTTACTCGAAAAGACCTCGAGCCAAAATTCATCTTGAGGCTGATTATATATATATATATATATATATATATATATATATATATATATATATATATATATATATATATATATATATATATATATATATATACATATATATATATATATATATATATATATATATATATATAATGAAAAGCAACACAAAACGTAATGGCGATAAATAAAATTCTTAAATAAAATCAGTTGTTTTATTGAATTCCAAAACATATATATTATTCGACGTTTCGGGAATCTTCTCTTTCCCATCATCTGGATCTTAAAGTTATTTAGTTTATATAAATCATCGGTGGTAAAATATATATATATATATATATATATATATATATATATATATATATATATATATATATATATATATATATATATATATATATATATATATATATATATATATATATATATATATATTTAAGTTTACCGTTTTCCCTCCTATACTTTTTATGAATAGCAAATTTTTAAAGTAAAGTATGATGGATATAATTTTTTATTTTTTTTAAATAAGCCAATCTAAAAAATTTTAATATTTAAATATATGTATTTTAAGAAATTTTAAGAAATTGATCCCCAAAAAAAAAACTAAAATATTTGAAACATGTTTCTAACATTTTAAAATCGCTTTGATAAACCAAAATATATCGTTTTTAATATATACAAACTTAATGAAAAATAGAATTATCTGAAGAATCTGACAACCCCTTAACTAGCAATGCTATTTTTATCTGAGTTATGAAAGAAAATATAAAAGATTCACAGACTTCTCCATATTGAGCTCCACACTACTATAGAGGGAATTATACAAGTTTGCTGTAACTTTATACTAGGTAAATTTTGCTGTCAATGCCAACAACTACATGTCCATTTTGGGTGAGCATATCCATCCTATGGCGCATTGTTTATTTCCTGATAGTGATGTTGTTTATCAGGATAACAAAGCCCCTGTTCACACAGCTAAAATAGTTCAGGACTGGTTTTCTGATGACGAGGGTGAGGTTGCACATCTGCCATAGCTTCCAAAATCGCCAGATCTCAATATTCTTGAATTCTTGTGGGCAGTGAAGAAGACAATTGTTAGAGCTAGTATCCAACTCTATAATCATTAACGGAACTTGTCACTCTTTTGCAAGAAGAATGGTGCAAGATTTCCCTGAAAATATACAGGACCTCTATTTATCAATTTCTGTAACAATGCAAGTAGTTGTGAATGCCAAGAGTGGTCCATTGCCATATTAGTCAAGGTTATATGTGTTTTCTTTTCTAGTCTTTTTATTTATTAAAAGTTCATATCTCACTGGTATTGCCCTATTCTAGGAGAGGAACTTTTCTAGGTAGAATATGCCTAGGATCCCCAAGCAAGATCGAACCGGAGCCCTTAAGAAGGTGAGACAATCACTCTACTGTTCGAGCCACGGTAGAAAGTATGTTTCCATATTTTTGTCCAACCCTTATATATATAATATATATATATATATATATATATATATATATATATATATATATATAATATATATATATATATATATATATATATATATATATATATATATATTATTCTTATTGCAAACGCAGGAAAATAGCATCACTTTCCGGTTCTATTAGGAATGAGCTTTAGTGTTGAATTTTATTTATGAAAATATGTAAACCAAACCCTAAAGAAAAATTCTTGTAATTTAATCTCTTTATATCATATAAAACGAGAATTCATGTCTTCTTCGGTAGTTCAGTATATGGTAAATTCCTACTTTCCTGTCTTCTAACTCTTTGAAGGAATTTTATTCTTTTTAATTTTTTTTATTTTTATTTATTTATTTATTTATTTTGAGAAGGACAGTGGTTTACTGTTAAATGACCTTAGATAACTTTAAAATTAACTAGATAGCTGATATCATTTGCTTCTAAGAGTCACTCTGGTGTAAGTGTAGATTGCTTCTACAAACTACACTCCATAATACAGAGAATTAATTACATATGATCATTAAGTTAAAAAAAAATTAATAATATGGTCATTTTTATTAGATGTTTGCAATATCTTTTCTTTCTGATTTTTTTTAATCCTCAACCTTTTGGTGTAAAAACTACATTTGATATCTCCTAAAAGGGGTTCCATATGCCTTCTACCAAATATTTATTCATGCTTGATCAAAAGCAAATTTCAGAAACACTCGCAAGATACTTCATTAACCTTTCATTACTTATTAAACAATCTTAGAGTAGGTTTTATATTTGAACTTTGTATCATTACCTTCTTAGTGAAACACACATCATATTTCCCATTGCTCTTCCCATTCTCAACTAACGCAGATTCTATTATTTTAAACATATAGAGTGTTTTATCCTGCATTTTCCTTTTACCACAAATAATAGAAGTCACACACACACACACACACACACACACACATATATATATATATATATATATATATATATATATATATATATATATATATATATATATATATATATATATATATATATATATATATATATATATATATATATATATATATATTTATTATGAGAGAGAGAGAGAGAGAGAGAGAGAGAGAACGAAGAAAACTAAAATTTGTTTGTAGAAAATTAAAATTGTTCGATTGACAAATTAATGGTGGAAAATTAATAACATTTTATATTTTTTGAAATAAAGGAAAAATTTTTTACTTTTAGTATTTTAGTATTTTTTATTTTTTATTATTTTTTTTTTTTTTTTACTAACTCAGTCTAAGTATGAAGGAAGCAAGCATACATATTAAAATTACTAAAATG
>SEYY01005179.1:0-5000 GCA_009176605.1 Armadillidium nasatum | reverse complement strand
TATTATTATTATTATTATTATTATTATTATTATTATTATTATTATTATTATTATTATTATTATTATTATTATTATTATTATTATTATTATTATTATTATATTATTATTATTATTATTATTATTATTATTATTATTATTATTATTATTATTATTATTATTATTATTATTATTATTATTATTATTATTATTATTATTATTATTGTTATTATTATTATTATTATATTATTATTATTATTATTATTATTATTATTATTATTATTATTATTATTATTATTATTATTATTATTATTATTAACCATTTTTGCATTAGCAGATTGTTTCAATTACAAATATTATTGCAAATGTAAGAGCTTAATTGCTATCATAGTCATTAGTGCATTTTCTTATTTGCCGAACAACTTAGCTGCAAAATTTCTTATTATTATCGAATTAAATTAATTCACAAGAAAAGTGTTAATAATTTCTTTCGTAAGTTACACAGATTTTTCATATTATCGCAGTGTTTTATTAATAGCACTTAGGACTTTAGGTAAACGTATGGTTGATTATATAAACAAATATTTATGGGTTTGTGAGTTTTTTGTTTTTGTTTTTGTTTTAAATGAATTTTACTAATCGTTGGGACAAGTGGCAAAAAATATCACAACAAATTTTTTCTGTTATTTTCTTATTAGAAAATAAATCTGTGGAGCGACTTTCTTATTCTTAACATGTCTTTTCTCTATTGAAAATTTAACTGTGACATTTTTTGTCACTTGTTCCAACGATTCATTAGGACAATTTTTGTAGTGTAAGGGTATGAAAGACATTATTAAAGGTTATGAAGAGCTTACTTAAATGGAAGAAAATTATAGCAGAAAACAGCATGAAAATGTTTTTAAATTTAAAATAATTGTGTTAAATAAAAATATAGATCCCTTAATTTGAAGTAACTTTGATGTTCAGAAATAGATTTCAAACTGAGTTGTGTTTTGAGTTTTTGGCATTCACCATTATTCAACCTTTAACGTCCGAAAAGAGGGAGAGGCGGAAAGCTAATAATCTCTAACTTCTAGAACAAGAAACCAGTAACGACAAGAGACTTTGATGTTTTTTCCTGACAATTTTTCCATCATTTATTATGAGAACTAAAAAATAAGGGATCTAATCTCAGATTTAAATAAAATATTTTTTTTTTAATTAATAAAAGTTCCTGAGAGAAATGTAAGAATTAATGTCATTACGTATGAAAATGTGATAGTTTTTGAGAAAGTGAAAGTGGGGATTTTACAAAGAGTTAATTATATTTTGTGTTGGAGGCAGATTATTATTGCTAATGGTAAAAAATAAAAAAAAGGGAAAATAAAAATAGAATTAAAGTGAAATTTAAAAATTATTAAAATTGGTAACATTTATGTTTTAAAAGATACTACGATAAAGAAATAAAATAGAACTTCTGATAAAATTGGGCATTTATAGAAACTAATAATTAATATAAATATCAATTTCTTAGAGATGTTGAATTGGTAAAATACCTTATAATAATAAAAAAAAAGCTTTGGGAAAGCTTATGGATATTCGTGTACAGTGTTTTAAAAAAAAAAAAAAAAAAAATAAATAAATAAAAATAAAAACTCATTTTAAGCTTTTTAGGAAAAAGGTTCAGATCATAGAAGATTAAAACTTTTAAAAGTATTATTCAAAATAATTATAAAGAAGTTAAAAAGAACGAGAGTGAAACCTACACGGATTAAGGAAAATAAATAAATAAAATAAAAAATGAATTGAATGAATGGAAGAAATTTTGCAACATTGGAAGAAATCAGAGCAAAAAAATGTTAGTTAGTGCATATAGGAATACTGTTCCCCATTGGTTCCACTAGTAGAATTCCTTAAATTCCTAAAGGACCCATGCTTATTTTCCATGAGATCCTTTGGTGCTTTTGATCAGAAATACTGATTTTCCAACTGGAAATTCCCAAGTTGTTCCTATAGGAAATTACACAAAAATCAATTGGAAACAAAATATTAAAAAAAAAAAAAAAAAAAAAAAAAAAATCTTGTTGGGTATATTACAAATAATAATCTGAAATTTTCCAATTGGAAAAATTTCTTTAGAATTTCATTGTGAATTCCATTGGTCTTGAAGAAA
The DNA here is from genome assembly GCA_009176605.1 of Armadillidium nasatum. NCBI lineage: Eukaryota > Metazoa > Arthropoda > Malacostraca > Isopoda > Armadillidiidae > Armadillidium > Armadillidium nasatum. The sequence goes on along the minus strand of SEYY01005179.1, from coordinate 2,869 downwards.
TCCGAGAAAATTCCTATTGGACATTTTTTACTGGTATAGGTAAAGAAAACGGTGTTGGTGTCAACGCTGCACAACATCGTTATAAAAATTAGATACGGTAATTTGATAATAGATAATCTACGTACTGTTAGGTGATGTTCACTATTAGAAGAATATGAGACTGTTTCCCACATAATTTTACAAACTAAATCATTCTTTACTTAAGCATGATAAATATAAAGTCTATCGTTTTATAGAATAGAATTTATAGAATATATAAAATTTATAGAATTATCATATAAAATCGAAATATTATGTCCTTTCAAAAAATTATTATACATCGAATAGATTAAATAGATTAAACACTCACGTATTTCATTGCGCCGATTCAATCTCACTTGCAGATCCTTCGTATATACCGCCTAATAAAGCTCCTCTCCTCAAAAAAGGGCAATGTCCATGAGATGTAAACTTTTGTAAATAAAAAAAAAAAAAAAAAAAAAGAGAGAGAGAGAACATATTTGAACATGGTCATTATATTTTTTTAATTATTGATATATACAATGGCTTAATTTATTAGTACTAATTGCAGTGGTCAATGCAATTTTCGAACTGTAAAGGAAGTGTGAGTTCTATACAGTATTTTTAATGCTGAATCAGAAAATGTATTCCATAATTCCCTATCACGTCACATTTTCAATCACACCTTAAACTTATGTGTTGTGTAATTACAATTTAAGTATGTTAAAAACCACAAACTTGATAGTATTATTTTAATTGAAATTTATTCATGTTTGATATCCTAATTGACTAATGCTGAATGTCTAACTATATGCTGCTGTACTACAGTTATTATTAATGTTTCAATATCAGTACAAGCGAGTAATGGAACTTATCATTACCCTAAATCAAATTTTCTTCAGCGTGACTTCTGCTTTTTAATGATATAATTTGTATGTGTTGTTATGGAATTTTTACTACATAATTTGATATCATTGCTTACTATAAAAATTTTTTTTTATTGATTAATTGTAAGTAGTAGTACATTTTAGTTTATTTGTTTCTTTGCAAGTTTCTGAGGAATTTACTCCAAATATAAAAATCTTACTTCCTAAAATTCTTAAAATGTTTTTTTTTTGTTATGTTTTTGAAGAATTTACCACGAAAAGTTAACGTAAACCAGTATCAACATTTCTGAAAACTTCTTATAAACTTTATTTTGATTGTCCTTTGCGAGACCAAGATAAATCCTGGGCTTTACAGCATGCATTAGAAGCTATTTTAAACTAACTCAGTAGTTATAAGGAAAAGAAGAGCATTTGCCTCTTATAGTACCTTTGATTTGGGGAAAGCCAACAAATCATTATGGTGATTTTCTTAACAAATTGTTCCTGATTTAGTTAAAAAATGAATGCAGTATTTTGTACCCAAATGTTCCATCAGTTATGAGTCCATTACTTTATGGTGAAGACATAACATATTCCAATAGCAAAAAATTTCTGACTCTGATGATGGTTCTCCTGACACTACTGCAGAAACATCAACTTCAAGACATAAAACACATATATCAAAAGAATTAAATACTAGATCCCATCTCATCATCAAGTAGAACTCATTGACTTAATTCGCCGCGGCCTGTATTTGGTTTAAAAAAAAAAAAAAAAAATCCTAGGTTCCCATATTAAGGAGGACAATTTATTAGGAAACCAAAATAAAATTCCAATATATGGACATAGAAACCAAAATTTAATTGAATACTTTACTAAGAATAATTGTAGACCAGTTTGACCTACGTAAGCCGTATTATAGCTGGCACACTTGAATAAATAAATTAATTAGGATCTGAGAAGCTATGGGTGAGACTCACTGTGTCTGAAGAAACTTTAAATTGAGAGAGAGTTATAACTTATTAGAATGAACTGGCATTACGGGAGTGTAGCTTTAATTACAGTATGAATATTTCTATTAAATTGAAATGCAAGTGATCCTATAGATATTAGTGAGATACTCGTTAATATTTTTTTTCCACTTGGGACTTTGGTAATAAATTAAAATGTAAAAAAAAATCTCTGTATGAAGAAATATATATATATATATATATATATATAAATATATATATAAATATATATATATATATATATATATATATATTATAATATTATATATTAAAATATGGATCTCATATCATATTTTCTATTTTCGGATCGGATGTGGATATAGAATTTTCCAATGCGGATGCATACTGGATGAGGATTATTGCATTTTCGAAAGTCTCGCAAATGTATAATTTTTTCAAGTGCGGATGAGGATGCTGATTTTAATTTTGATGAGGAAGCTCCGCGGATGCGGATGCCATCACATATATATATATAATATATATATATATATATATATATATATATATATATATATATAATATATATATATATATATATATATATATATATATAATATATATATATATATATATATATATATATATATATATAATATATATATTAATATATATATATAATATATATATATATATATATATATATATATATATATTATATATGCATTCATTATATACAGACTGTTAAAGAGATAATAGACACTCCTTCGTTTCCTTTTTTATACACCATCATCGTATTGTTAAAAGACCCTCTAACCAAAACCATTTTAATAATCCTATTTTAAATAAATAATAATAAAAACGTTATTATAATATTCGTTCTTTTTTTTTTCAAAGCAAAAAACTTGCTAAAATGTTTAGATCATATTTGGACGAAACTCAGATTAGAATTTTAGACCTGAACAGAAAAAGGGAGGAAGGTTTTCATTTCTCTTTATCCACAAATTTAAGGGATTATTATTATTATTATTATTATTATTATTATTATTATTATTA
>SEYY01005177.1:0-18666 GCA_009176605.1 Armadillidium nasatum | reverse complement strand
CTATTTGATATTAATTCCGATACTGGCGTCATAACAGTCAAATCCTTATTGAATGGTAAAGGTCGTTCTGACCCTTACGAGTTAACAGTTCGAGCTTTAGATCAGGGAACACCCCAACAGTTTTCAGAAGCTTCTGTTACTTTGTTCATCGGGGACGTGTCTATCAATGATGGAGTTCCGGTGTTTATAAGACCCAAACCAAATGAAGTTGCAACAGTAATGGAGGTATTTTAACTTCTTATCTTTTAGTAAATTATTATTATTATTATTATTATTATTATTATATTATTATTATTATTATTATTATTATTATTATTATTATTATTATTATTATTATTATTATTATTATTATTAATTTTTTTTAGAACTCTCCAGATGGCACAGCTGTATTTCAAGTAAAGGCAATAGACGCTGATAGCTCAGAAACAGCGAATGGAAAGATTGTATATTCATTTCTAGAGAGTCCAGCAAAAGAAGGACCCTTCCAAATTGGTAATAAGATTAATAGCTTATTTTATAGCAATTTTAAAAGATTTTGTTTTACAATTTTTTAAGGCAATCTTCCACGATCGTTAGAGTATTCATATTTTCTACTATTTTACTTATTCTTTATTCTCAGATTCTAATACTGGTCTCATCACTACAAGAGGCAAACTAGATCGTGAAGTTAGAGAGCAGCACAAAGTGGTTGTAGTTGCCCAAGATTTAGGCCGACCTCCTCAACTTAAATCCAGAATCATTTATATCAACGTGACAGATGCAGATGACAATGATCCTGTCTTTGTTAAACTTTCTGTTAGTATTATAAGTTTTTTACTTTATTTTGCAGGTTGTTTTAATGAAAATAATGAAAATAGAAGATTTTCTATTGAAAAATTCTTAATTTCCTTTATTTTTATATGAGGCGCTTATAATTCGAGTCTAAAAAATTAATAATTACGTATCATATCAACAAAATCTTATTAAAAGAAAGTTCGAAGCTAAAGAATCATAACCAAATTGGTTTAAAAAATTTTATGTATATATTTGTAGTAATTTAATCAAAAGAAAGAATAATACTTTTATTTAAGCAAAATTTAATAATCTTTTGAGAAATATTTTTAAAAGGGCAAAGAATGGATGGAGCTTGACATTGAGGAAGAAGCAGCTGCAGGAACAATTGTTGGTTATGTTAAAGCAGTTGACAGAGACATCGGAGAAAATGCTCTTATTGATTATAAAATTACTTGTAAGTTCCTTATAATATATATATATATATATATATATATATATATATATATATATATATATATATATATATATATATATATATATATATATATATATATATATATATATATATATATATATATATATATATATATATATATATATATATATATATATATATATATATATATATAAACGTGTATATTTAATTTTTCAAACTCTTAACTTTTTTTTTAAATCTTTTCTTAATTTTCTCACTATCTTGAAATATATTTCGAGTTCTCTACTCGATTATTCTTTTCTTTCTCTGATACAATCGATGCAGGAAGATAATTTTCTTCAGTCTAGAAGGAGAACTTCTTGATTTTCTTTTCTTCTTTCTTTTACTTCTCTTCTCTTTTCTTTTCTTTGTCTCTTGACTTTTTTGCGACTAACCTGGGCGAAGTCAAGATATATATATATATATATATATATATATATATATATATATATATATATATATATATATATATATATATATATATATATATATATATATATATATATATATATATATATATATACAGTTGGAAATGATGAAAATCTTTTTGGAATTAGGAGAACTGAAAAGAATGAAGGGCAGTTGCTGTGAAAGGAAGGATTTGTATATATATATATATATATATATATATATATATATATATATATATATATATATATATATATATATATATATATATATATATATATATATATATATATATATATATATATATATATATATATATATATATATATATATTAAGCTGGGTTGAAAAGATACAAAAGTTGTAGTGCAGATTTGAAACAACTTTATTTTGGTGCTCACTTCAGATACAAACTGAAATGTGTTAAAAGTAAGTTCTTCAAGATTTGTTTTCATACCCCAACTTTACCTTGAATCTTCTTATTTAAAAACAAAAATATATATATAGCCAGATATACAGTATAGCTTAAATATCCTTACATTCTTACATGCTAAACAACCTGCATAGTACAAAATCTCATAGAAAATCAGATTTTGTCTGTACTGAAGGTATTTCGATTCGAGAATGTTTGGTTTGTAGTATTGCACCATGTCGAGAAGTATGACCAATGACCCTACTAGAAACAGCGGAAACATCTTTGACATTTCTTTCAACATCGACCGAATGACACGGATACTTTGGTAGGAGAATTTGTTGATTACTAACCAAAATATCATCACTAATATCATCAAGAAGAGGTGGGGGGGTGATAGGAGTACTCCCCCAGTCTATCATTTCCATGTAGGAAGTGGCGTTGAGATTGACGTTTAGCTGCCTTTTATCAAAGCAGCGAACTTGCACATTGGTGGAGGATATTTTCTTTCTTGCTTGAAGAATTTGTTGACATGAAAATCTTCTTATTGTTTCCCGTTCATCTGCAACACCAGCTAGCAACAAGTTTTCTGGATGACAAAAATAGGAGTTGTTTAGGAGCACTGGAGAAATGATGTTCTGATCCTCAGGAGAAAGTTTTTGATATTGTGATACCATAAAGTGAAAATTCTTTGCACCATCTTGACAGAAGGGATGGGAGCGGATATAGAACCATATGGGGGCATAGAAGTTCAGTACGAATCGTACCAAACGCCTCAGATCATCAGATGCGGATTCTGTTGAAACGTACAATCGAAGCAGTCTGTTAGCTTTAGTTAGCCACCTTGCATGGCTTAAGGCACCCGGCTGTGCAGTTTTCAAATACCGCATATTATTATGATCTGCATTTTGTACCCCTTGCTGAATTAATAAACAGATTTTTAGTAAATACAGCTGGTCAGAACTTAGATCTTTCGTAACTGTTTCAGGAACATCAACTACAGAGCCTGGAATTGGTTGAAAATTAATGATGGGTTTGGTCTGAGGATCAAATGAGAGCAGTTTGGTTATAGGTCCTTCATGTGATGATGGGCCAGTTGTCTTCCCATCAACAACACTAAATAACTTCCTGAGTGGCAGTTCATTAAAATGCAACATGCATATGAGCCATTGAAGTGGTCTTTTAAGATGTAACTCCAACAGTGTGATTATTCCATTCTTGTTACCCGTATTCACAGGAGTTCCATCGCAAATCACTGCTCTTAAAGTCTCTGTAGATCTTGTTCGTTCAATAATACCCAGAATTTCATTAAATACATCTGGAGATCTTCCTGAGTTAGGACTAACGTGATCGATGTAACATGCATCTGGAAATGACACTAGCACGTAATGTTCTTCTCTAACTTTTCTACGCACACCTCCAGTATCGACAAGTGTTTCATCTATTTTTCCATCGAAACCAATGCAGACCATACCTCTGTGTTGCAGCAAATGCTTCTCTGACTGTTTGTCTCTCCAGTATTTTCTTTGGCGTTGTAACTTACTTGGATCAACAACGTTTTTTGGTGACACAAGTCCGAGGTCCTTGAGGGCAGCATTAACTATGAGACATGCATCTCTATTGCTCACATTTGTCCTCTCTAATGCTTTACACAACTCAGGATACTGGTTTCTATTTTGAGGGTGACATTCTTCCATTTCTTCTGATTCTAAGGAAAATGATTCTTCTAGCACATCACTCTCACTGCCTGATAATTCAACTGAACTTACACATTTTTGCGTATCTTTGTGTCTCATCTTACTTTCAAATGTCAACCGTTTCCTTTTCCTTTCCTGAAGTTTCATGTTTTTCTCTGTTCTTTCCTTGTCCACATTTCCTATTATCATGCGTCTTGAAGTGTTTTGATCAAGCCAAAATTGCCATTCCAATACAGGGATTTTCTTTTCATTGGGACATTGACATTGATTACGTTCAACTATACCATTATGAACACACTTGCACGCGCTAATGTCGAAGAGACAAGAAAATGATTTTATTTTATCTTGATATTTTTGAGAAGATTGTTTATTTCTTGAATATTTCATCAAATCATTGACATTCACTATTAGTCTCTTCACTTTCACTATAACACTTTCAAATTCTATTGTTGGAATGCCTGCTTTATTGTATATGCCTTTAACTTCTGTTGCCACTAACTTTGCTAGATGAGTAACACTGGCATCTTTGTTGACTACTTGATGGAACTTGTAGGCTCTAAAAACATCCTCAGCCAGTGGTAGCTGATTTTCGACAAGTGGTTGTGGATAACCGAATATTGCATGCCTGTCTTTATGCCTTGTTGCACATGCCATGATACGTCTTGCAATAATAGTAATAAACACTGCACCCACAGGACTTATCTCAAACGTCGAATAGTCTGGATCTGAAATGAGACAAAAATAGCTCTCAATTAGTATTAAAACCAAATTTTGAAGAACAAAGCATATAAAATTCATAACTTAAGAACTTGAAATATACAAAGATTGGACTATTATCTAAAAGTTTTAGACACGGAATTTTGATATTTTAAGTTTTGTGCTCAGCGTTGTCAAATTTCCAAACCCATTTTTTTTTAATTTTAAAATGAAAAATTGCGGTAATTTTTTTTCTATTCAAGCGAAGTGAGTGAAATTTTCAGAGCTTATGTAGTCGGGGGAGATGCATATTTCTTACTTAGATAACTTCTTTGTATTTTTTATTAGTTTTGGATTTTTTCTTGAACCAAATTTAAAAACAAAAAAATTTTGGGAAATTTTTTAAAAATTTTCTTTAGAGTATACAAAAAAATTATCTAAGTAAAAAAGATGCATCTTGCCAAACTATATAAGCCTTGAAAATTTGATGTTGATAAGATGAGTAGAAAAAAAAATATATCAAAATATATCAGCCCCAAGCAAAAATAGCCGAAATACCCAAAAATTGGTGCCGGCCCTTAAAAAAATTAAAGTTGGGCCCCCTAAACATTGAGTAAATGCAAAATGATTTTTTGTCCCACTACAGGGAAGCCAAGGAGCACCAATTTGACCATGTTTGGTTATCCCACAAAATATATATAATATATATATATATATATATATATATATATATATATATATATATATATATATATATATATATATATATATATATATATATATATATATATATATATATATATATATATATATATATATATATATATATATATATATATATATATATATATATATATATATATATATATATATATATATATATATATATATATATATATATATATATTATATATATATATATATATATATATATATATATATATATATATATATATATATATATATATATATATATATATATATATATTATATATATATATATATATATATATATATATATATATATATATATATATATATATATATATATATATATATATATATATATATATATATATATTCCAGTTATTACCATCGCTCATGGCCAGAGTTTAGTTTAATTTTAACAAATAAAACATGTATAATTTCCACATATCGCAAAGTTTTCAGGTGATCACAGATGTGAGTTTTAAAGTGGGGGGAGATTAAATTCGGCATATATTGTGAAAGAGAATTCCATAAAACTGTGGTGGCTGGTCAAAAGGAAACACCATGACGAATAGGCCTGAATCATTTGTCAATTTCCGCACAAAATCGTGTGCAGACACTGCATTCCTTGTGCAACTGGAACGTCATTGAAAAGAGACAAAATACTAACATCACGTCGCAATGATATAAGATAGTATGAATTGAAATTCATGAAACAGTTTATAAGTCTTTAAAAGATGGGTAAAGCCTGAGCCACTCGAGATTTGAAAGCAGTACCCCATATTATCGGCGTGTGAATGATAGAGTTAGTTAAGGAACTTAGAAGATCATTAATGAAAAGTAGGAATATAAAAGGAGGTAAGACAAAATGCTGTGGAAAACCACTGTTGACAGGAAAGAAAGAAGTCACCTCTTCAAAAATAACTGATTTGGAACGATTAGAAAGAAAGTTAGACATAAATAAGCAATGAGTAGGAGACCCAATATAAGGGAGGGGAGCTTGGAAAGCAGAGACGCATATCATAACCAAGCAAAAAGTCTTTGATATGTCAAGCTTTCCCAAAAAAGACTCTCCAGATTCCTAAGGGCAGAAAATTAATCTATGAGGTAGGAAAGAAGTGAAAGTGACTCCACATGATCCAAGAAATGAGTTGTAAATGGTTTCAAAGATCTTAGACAGACTACAAGTAAGAGCTGTAGGGAGATAGTTTGAAGAATCAAAGAGGCTACCTTTCTTCAAAATAGACTGAACATATGTACGCTTCCAACACTTGGGGAAAGTGCATTGAGGCATAGAAAGAATAGATGAACGAAAGATGATTTTACTTAGAAGCACACTCCTTCAAATCTCGTGGAGGAATGCCATCCTGGCCGCTTGCCTTCCTAACGCTCATAGATTTCAGAAGTCCATGCACATGATCAAATGTAATCACAGGTAAAGGAATGGGACAACTAAGAGGAGGAATAAAATTGCCAGAGTCGTAAGGGGTTGAATTAGAGGAAGCAATAGGCAAAATAGATTAATCAACCTTTTCAGTTGGAGAATTAGCAACATAATCATCAAAACGAATATGAGTATTAAAGTCTGATTTGTAGCAGTTGCTAGAGATCGTTTTTTAGCAAAAGTCCAGAGAGATTTATCAATTAGAGAAATTTGAAGATTTGCGCACTTTCGTTTGATAAAAGTCAGTTTTCTTCATAGAATAATATCCCTACAATGATCCTGAGCAAAAAGGAAGATTAACGAGAGCCGAGTGTGATAGGAGAACAAGAATTTTTCCACTTTCGAAACTTGTTGTCTCAGTCCTGAATGGTGCGAGAACAACCACGATCGAATCGCAGATTTTGAGGAGAGAAAGATTTAATAAATATGTGAAGGTATGAACCTGTACATCTCATGAACGATTATAGTCTCATCTTATCGGCAGAAACTGAAACATCTTCAGAGTCAAAGCAGTTACTACATGAATATTTAGCGTATAAATATATATATATATATATATATATATATATATATATATATATATATATATATATATATATATATATATATATATATATATATATATATATATATATATATATATATATATATATATATATATATATATATATACTCTAAGAAAAATTAACGCACGACCTACAAAATCGGTGATCGGTGGGGCCGGCGGGCATGTAGGCCATTTTGTGTGTGTCTGAATCTGCCCACACATTGCAGGTTATCAGCGCTGAGTGCGCTTCAGGCCCGTAGCCATAACAAACTTTGAATAGGGTAAACGATTTTCAAGGACGCTCAAAAATATTAATATATTTTTTCCATATATATATATATATATATATATATATATATATATATATATATATATATATATATATATATATATATATATATATATATATATATATATATATATATATATATATATATATATATATATATATATATATATATATATTCAATTTTTTACAATTGTTTTCGTTTACTATTCACTTGTTTTATGTACTATTTTGATTGAAATTAAGCATCGCAGAGAAAATAATTGCCCTCGAAATTACGGTTTAAATATGATGAACTTGCATGTGGGAAGGAGATATACAGTACAGGAAGGCGAAAAAGTCATTAACTGCCAGCATAATATAGAAACTATATTAGTAATTTAAATCGAATATTAGTTTTGGTAGCAGTAACTAATGACGTAGGTTGCTGCTTGTCTTAAATTTAAATTACAGAAGTTAAAAAAAAGGAGAAACGCAACTATAATGAAGGTACTGATGTTTTTAAATGACCCTCCACCGAAAAATGTGTCTAGATTTAAATTAATTGACCAATCACAGACTGAAGTTACTTAAAAATCATGTCTATGTCTTTTTTCTATCTCCTCTGGTGGGCAAAGGCCATAGGCCTACCAATTTCCACTAGAGTTGGGAAAAAAGTCGTAAATCTGGTCAACAATGCATGGCCGACATGACACGATACACGGCGTTTAAAAGGGTGCAAGTCAAAGGAAGTTGGGAAAACAGTTAAGGGAAGTGTGTTCCAGACTTTACCAGTAGAGTACATGAAGATTAAACGTAGCGGTTAAGTCTGGGGTCGGATAGTTGAACAGAGAAAGGATAAGACTGTATAGAAAGTCGAGTCGCACAAGCCCTTCTCAATTGAGGAGGTATCGACGGGAGAGTTCAAAAGAGCAGTGTCCGTTGTAATGGCGATAGTACAGAGTGAGAGTGACGCAACAATACGACGAGTAGAAAGAGATTGGAAAGAATTAGTAAGAGCAAAATAGTTTATAAGAAGAAAAGTCCTAGACTCCACCTTTTCGAGAATAGCTGTATGTTTGAAACCACTCCAGATTTGCGAGGCGTACTCCATACAGGGATGAATCACACTCCTATAAAGAACAAGCAACTGAGGTGGCGTAAATAAAATAACGAAGGAGCCTCACACACCCAACCTCTTTGAAGCTTGTTTAGAAAGAGAATTAATATGTTCCTTCCAAGAAAGATCACGAGAAAAAGAAACGCCGAAAATATTGATTACAGATAAAGGTTTGAGTCGAGTGTTTTCGAAAATGTCAAAGTTGTGTTTAAGGTTGTGTCGAGTAGAAAGATAGAGGAATTGAGTATTTGAGGCATTGATAACGACCATGTTTTCTCAGCCCCAATTTGAAATACGAGAAAGATCAGGGGTCAGTTGCTCCAAAGCCATCTTTCTTGCGACAATTAACTTCAAACTGAAAGGAATAATGAAAGGTGGAGTCATCAGCATAGGAGTGGATAGGTGATGAAATAATTGAGAGAAGAGCATTAATGAAAAGTAGAAAGAAAGTTGGGAATAGACAAATCCTTGCGGAACACCACTATTTATAGATTTAAAGGAAGGATGTTGGCCGTCTACAACAGCAGCTATAGGACGACCAGAAAGGAAATTAGAGAGAAGGATAGATTCCGAAAAAGGGAAGTTTGGAAATTAAAGCTTTTTGCCAGATTCTATCGAAGCCTTTCGATATGTCTAGCGCTACAGCGTAAGATTCTTCGAAACACCGAAGAGCGGAAGACCAAGAGTCAGAAAGAAGGGAAAGAAGATCAGCAGAGATTTCTTTTACGAAAACCATACTGGCGATCAGAGATAAGATTTGAAGAATTGAGATGTTTCCAAATCTTCCTGTTATGGATAGATTCGAAAACTTTAGAAAGAACGGAGGTTAAAGAAATAGTACGATAATTAGAGAGGTAAGAAGGTTCCCCCTTCTTCGGTACAGGCTGATTGAGCGCATGTATCCAGCAAGAGGGAAGATTGAAATAGAAAGACAGAGACGAAATAGTTTTATATTAGATTACATTATTATTAATAATATTTTTAAACTTTCCTAGCAGCTACCATTCTTCATTACAATTCACTCATGATATGTATTTAGATTGAGGAGTTACTAATGGGATACTCCTAGAGATACTGTATACGAAGGTGCTTTAACCCTTGTATGAGCATGATCCAAATGGGAGTTATCCTCCAAATATTTGCTAAAAATTAACATTTTAAGGGATCCAATATTAAATTTATTTTTTAATTCTTGTCAGATTTTTATCAAATTTGCAAGGTACATGTGTTTCTTCGCGCTTAAAAAAATCGATTTCTGACGTTTTTCTATATCTATGTTTTTTTTTTTTTTTTTTTTTTTTTTTTTTTTTTTTTTTGAAATTTTTTGAAAATTTCCAAAATTTGAGATGCTATATCTCGAAAAGAACAAATAGCGTTGAATGATGTATTGAGGAAAAGTTGTATCTTTGTACCTCTTCTAAACAACTGCCAAAAATAAAAAAAGTTGCTGGTGTAGTGTTTTTATTATTGTCATTATTATTTTTTTTTGTCCGGAAAGGTAAATTTTCAAAAAAATTTAAAAAGTCGGACATTCAAGGACATATACCTATTTTCAGATCAGATATCAAAAATCTTAAGCTTGCGTTTGTAGCTAATACATTTGTGAATATACAGTTGAATTTTCAGGTCATTTCGACCAGTGGTTTTTCCCTCTATTAACTTTTTTCAAGGATAGATTTTCAAAAAAACTTACAAACAGTTATAGATGCAGAAAAACGTAAAAAATCGACTTTTTCAGCGCCTTGAAATACGTATACAAATTTGATAAAAATCTGTCAAGAATTAAAAAAAAATTTTCTTTGAAATTGGATCACCCCTTACAGACTTTTTATCGACATTTTCATATAGGCAATTGTAATATATTTTCACTTTACGAATTATACGTAAGTATTACACTAATATAGCAAATATTTTCACATTATATTGAAGTAAATGCTATAAAAATTTCTTCTCTGAAATGTATAGACTTTCCCTTGTGAAAAAATAACATTATTGTCCTCTTTATTGAAAACGATTTAAATTTTTTTTAAAAATCTTTATGATACAATAAATTTAATCACAAATACTACTAAATTATCTTATTTAACAGTAAAAAGGAAAAAAATATAAATTTGTACCTGGTTTGGTCTCCAATATCCTAAAATATTGGATGTGAACCGCTGGCAACAAGCAGCACCTCTTCAACTGCATTTTAAAAAAATAAATTGAAATTTCAAGTTAATTAGCAACTTTGCTTGTAAAATGAGTCTATTTCGTTCCTTTGGTAAGATATATATTTGGTAATTTTTATATAAAACCCGTTTTTCAGAAGGGGACCAAAATGTTTGCGTATATAAGCCGTTTTCTATTCGTCCACAATCTTTCTAAAAATTTAGATTCGCGCCATTATCGTAAGGTCTTTTTGAGAGTATCTTAACGATTGGCACAATAGAACGGATTTCTCAAAATTTTCTAAAATATCATATGTTTTCGAGTCAGCTGATTCATTTTCAACATGGTGGTTGTGCTCCCAAAACATTCAACTAATACAGGATCATTTATTATTCTGCTAAAAGAGAATTCTAAGCAGCGGAAATAAAATTATAAAGCCTATTATTATCAAGTAAAAAAAAAAAATTAGTTACTGAAGAAAGTGTTTTCTAATAGGCTTAATTATACTGATATACCTATTTATACGAGAATCCATTTTAAATTCGTATAAAAACAACTAAAATTTTCAAATAATTTTGAAAATTTCTGTATATTTTAACAGTGTATTTAAAATAAATTTGAAACTGCACCCAAACGTTGAATAATTAATTGCGGCTACAAAAATGGGTGTATTTACATTCGGTTTGTAAATTCTAAATCTTAAGAAGAAATTTAGTCATATAAAATGCTGTTTTCAAGAAATTAGATTAGATACTCAGGATTTTACATTAGATAAAAGTAGTGACGTCATTTTCCTGGGAAAATTGGCTGGTTTTCGCGCCGAAAGTGACGAATAGAACGCTGATTTTCTCATAAAATTTTAGAAAGCTAAATATTTTAGTAAAACTATAGTAAAAGTGTTGAAGTAGAAATTCTCAAGGGTTTATATGTTTTTTTTAAACTATTTTTCTTTCTAATTTCTAAAATGTCGCTAAGACATACCAGGACGGGCATATCCCGTCTTAGCTACCCCTCCCTGGCTACGGGCCTGGTGCGCCTGTGTTTCGATATCGTGTCTTACCAATTTACGTTTACCACATAAGCCGTGGATTGAAATTTTATAATTTCAAGTCTGCTATTGGTGATTCGAACCCTGACCTCTAAGCTGGTTAAGACAGAGTGTTATCTCTCTACTACGACAATACAAAATTAAGTTACATAAAACGTGGAGTGAAATTTTACGATTTCAAGTCTGTTATTGGGGATTTGAACCCTCACCTCTGACCTGTTTCCCAATTTCCAATCGCAGTCGGGTTGTTCTTTAGAGTTAGCCATCATGGCAGATGGTCATGAGCTTTCTCAGCGAATTCCTTTTGTACTGCCTTAAAGGCTTTGAGGTCAGGGTTCGAATCCCCAATAGCAGACTTGAAATTATATATATATATATATATATATATATATATATATATATATATATATATATATATATATATATATATATATATATATATATATATATATATATATATATATATATATATATATATATATATATATATAAATAATTCTCTTTTTAGATTGCTCAAGCAGATTTGGTGGTTATGTGCGGCAAATTGGGACAAAGGTTGCCTGATCGTTTGCTGTATGACCCTTCAGACCCAAGTTTAGTTAGAGTAGTCGTAAAAGTTAAGGATCTTGATGACAACAGACCCGAATTCGAGAAAAAATTATTTACCACTGGCGTTCGAGTTGATGCTCCTCTCCAAACTGAAATTTTAAAGTTAACAGCGGTTGACAAAGATCCTACAGCTCTATCTATAAAGTACATTTTTGTTTCGTTACATTTTTTTGGTCTTTATAGCATAAAAACTACCATACTTATTTATGTTTTTTTTTATTTGAAGGTATTCGATATTTAACACAAGCTTGGCGAGGATCCAAGACAACCAGAAAGTTCCCAAAGAAAAAGTGGTGAATGGAAGCGAAATTTTCCTGCTTGAGGAGTCAACCGGAGTTCTAAGAACTTCTTCCTCCCTAAAATTGTATACCGGAGATATTTTCACTATGTATGTAGCTGCTTCTTCCAATCCTAAGGATAAACCAGCCTTGGCCAAAGTTTCGGTAAGAGGAATAATATAGTTGCTGCAGGCAAGCATTTTTAGTGTTGAGATATCGATATAAATAACTAGTTCAGTTTTAACTTCGCCTATTTAAATATAAAGGAATAGTTAATTATGCATTATATGTAAAGTTTTTTGCTTTTAATGTATATCCTGCTGTCTGGTGAACAAAACATGTAGTTAATTCTACAAATGCTTTATAAGTAATATGTTGATGCTTCTTATGTTTTCAGATATACGTTCTTAGAGATACTGAACTACTACGTTTTGTATTCAATAAAAGTCCCAGAGAAGTTCGAAATAAAATTACAACATTTCTTAAAAAGGTAAAGTCTGCACTACCCGTGGCAGCTGCCTTAAATGTTTATGACACTAGTTACTATGACGACGCAGATGGGAAAATTGATTACGAGAAAACGGGGTTGGTATAAATTGTTCTTTATATTTTTATATTCAGAGAGTTAGTTTATGCTTTTATTCTGTTTTTTGTTAAAGTAATAGTTATAGTGTTTGTTTATTTATTTGTAATTCCACCATACTTAACAGTAATACTGGGTTTCCAAAAGTCTCCACTGATTGGGTAATTTAAAATGTTTTTAAAAAATGTAACTTTATTTACAAAACATTCTCAGTATGTTGCATTTCGTTTTAAAAATATGTGGATGATATGTATACATTTATTCTTTCTTCTGGAGTTTTCTTTTTCCAGTTCTGCCTCTGTGAAAGCGTTTTAAAGGGTTGCATTTCAATTTTCAACTGGGAATATATAAGAATCAACACCCAGCTTTCCTTACGGGAATAGAACAGCAAAATCAAGCTGATCGAGAATTTTCTTTCTTATTTCCACACTTAAAATCAATAGTTTTACAGAAATTTTGATTTTTCGCCTTCCTCAACCAAGAAAAAGAGAATATTTAACGAGCCAGATATCTTTCAAATACTTCTTTGTCATTAGTATAAAATTAAGTCATCGAACTTGTCTTTTTATTTTTATAACTTCTAGTATACTATAGTAAGAACTGGAGTTTGCTTAAAGTTTGCCGACTGTTCAGTTATGTTTCGGGTATTTTTTGCTTACTCACCATCTTATCGTCTAAGGGGATTCATAAAAAGCGAAGAAACATTAGGTATATATATATATGGAGACTTTTGGGATTGCTGGGCTATGAATTTTGAGTTGTTTTATTTTAATTATGAACAGGTCATGCTTCCAAATGGTTGGTCGGTCTTTAGATGACACCAAAAAATTACTCGATTTATCCAAGAATTCTCTACTTAAGAAAGTGTTCAAAGAATATTCAGTCACTAGTGTAGAGGTAAATTACAAATCAAATCAATTTGAATGTTTATGAATTTCTATTAATATTTGGTCTTTATTGAAAACCTTAGCCATATTACATTAAGGGATGTTGAACTTTTTTTTTTTTTTTTTTTTTCCAACCAGTTCTCTATAATACTTACGATTATTTTACAGTTGTAAAAGTCTAAATACTGTAGAAAGTATATAAAGTATATTAAATGTATAATGTATTCGTAGTTGAGCATTAGTTAATAATTAGTTGCAAATTTTTTCTATAAAGTTTGATATAAGTAGTTCAAGTTGTATTATTTTTGAGCATTAAGTTTCTTGCTCAGTATCACTCATCTTGTTTTGTCCAACAAGTAGATACTGCCATTTTGTACCTTGTTGGGCTCTAAAAATGCTTGTAAATCAGATCGTCCAATTAAAATTTTTACTAATTTTTGAAGCATTAAACTTAAATATGAGAAATACCCTTCAGATTCAAAATATAAATCAGTAACAAATTTTCCATATTAGTTTTATCCAAAAATATGTTTTTATTTCACAGTAATTTTCAATTTATCCTCTCCATATTGAACTGCTTGGTGGAAAAAAAGTCTTAGAGTTTATTAGTTCCGCTGATGTTTGTGATGAAAATTGTGATGATCAAAATATAATTATATTGATTTGAAAGAACTCGTTCCAAAAAATCTTAAGAAAAGAAACTAAAGATAAGATTGATAAATTTATCGGATATGTTTTAGTAACTAATTAAATTCTTTGTAGCATTACCCACCTTCCTAAATTTCTTATATTTCTCTGATATTGTTCATATTGTACTAAAATTAATAATCATCTGGTAAGACATGATAACTCATCACCTCGCCTCCCACCCTAAGCATTTGCATTTTTAAATTATCATTTTAATTTAATTATAATATTAAATTTTGATTTTATAATAATCGATATAAATAATTCTACCAATTCCTTCTCTAATATTAAATTGCGAAATGCCTCATTTTTAAGGATACACATACCGTTTTAAAATGTTTGCATTTGAATTTGTTCGGTAATTTACTGTCGACAATTTCAGGAGATTTATTTTAAATCGACAGCTTTCTCAACTTGCAGTTTAAATCAATGAAATTAGTTGTTAAAATAAAAGCGTAACATTCTTATAAGTTTACTTTTTAAGTGGCAACATGTTTACAGTCATATTTCCTTTATTCTTATGTTAATTTACTAACCGCGGTTAACGACTGGAAGCGAGAGATCCGAAATTTCTTTTCGAATAAGTTATTAAAACATACTTTAACAATACGATTTATAGAACTCAAGTAAGAGAATGTGCGTCATGTCTTTCTGTAAATTACTCTTACGTGTTCTACATAAAAAAGATTCGTAGTAAATTTCATGCAAAAAATATAAAGTGTTTATTTGAACTTACCTTTATAACACGCTTTTTATAAAATTCAGTTAGAGAATGTTTGATACAGCTATCTGTCAATAAATAATTCCCTTGAGGTTTGCTGGCTGAGTCGTTATATAGTTTTAGTTTATATTTTTTGTCCTGACATTATTATTATTATTATTATTATTATTATTATTATTATTATTATTATTCGTCGTTTTGATATTTATTGTAATATTTTATTTGCATTTTCAGCCTTGCCAACCTCGCAAAACGAATAGAGCCTCTATAGACTGGGTGGAAATTTGGGTTCTTGTAATCGCTGCGTTCATTGTGGTAGGTGCGATCTGCGCTTCATGCACTTTATGCATTCTCTATTCGCTTTACAAAAGACGAATGAGAAAGAATATTCATCATATGAGGCTTTTAGAAAGTCCTCAGCTGGTTCCTGGTGGTCATCCAACCGGTCATCCTGGTTCCATTATTATGCTTCCTCCACCTCCTGTTATGATGGGGCACGAACCCCCTCCTCATGCTCCGAGAGGTTACGAATGGCAGGAGAGGGCGATGCCTATGGATAATGTGTCGTATGGAAGTATCCAAAGATAAAGCAATTGGTGTTATATATATATATATATATATATATATATATATATATATATATATATATATATATATATATATATATATATATATAGTAAGTAAAAATTGTTTTTGTTATTTTTATAATGCAAATCAATAAGTTAAAGTTTATATATTTAAATGTAAAAATAATGTTTTAGGATTAACATTAAATAAATTTTTATACTAAGTTTTAATAGCTTAACCTTTATTCATAATAATTATATTGTTAACAAGAATCCAAAAATATTTCCCCATTACAAAGTCAAAGTATCTGGTAACAAAGGAAAGAATAATGAGTGCAATAGTATATTGAAATTGACGAAGTATAATTAACTAAATAGTTCAAAGTCTCTGGTAGTTAGAACCATTGCCGTTTTTTTTCTCTGGTGTTCTATACTCAAATGGTTCTGGAATATCCGACAAACTCTGCGAAAAATTTTTTTTCTTCTCTGGGGAAGAATGAATATCTCTGTAGGATAATTTTGCTGAATGAGGGACTTTAGCAGTTTGTATTCTTTTCCCAATATTAGTTGCAAGAGGGGCAGACATATTTCTGGCATTATTTTCTTCTTCGTACCAGTTTAAGGACCTTTTTTGTCGCTTTTTTTTAGGAAAAAGATATTCTCTCTGATACGACATTGAGTCCACACGGGAAAGTTTGTGAGCTACAACCTCTAATGAACCACGTGAGTTTTTTTCTACTGTAAAAGGGCCGTCATCTGGATTTGTTGAAAATTTCCGGTACACTTTTGAATCTAAAGAAAGACTCTCCTTCAATTCGGGTTGTTCAGAAGTACAGCTCTTTTCGGAATCTAAATCTTCTATTTCTTCTGTTTCTTGCATTTCAATCACCCTCCTTTGTATATTTTCCTGACGAAAATGATTTTCCCTTAGTTCATTGCCATCTTCATCTAATTTAGTTCTTAAACAAATTCCTTTAAATCCATCAAATCCCATGTAGCAACAAATGCAAAACGTTCCTGCTACCGTTAAACCTGAATATATATATATATATATATATATATATATATATATATATATATATATATATATATATATATATATATATATATATATATATATATATATATATATATATATATATATATATATATATATATGCAACTTTATTTGCTTAGGCCCTAGTGTAATAGTGTAGACGTAGATCTTTTGTTATATAAAAAATTAGTTCTTACCTTATCTGGTTTAGTCTATTATTTATAATATTTTGAATAGTTGGTGTATAATACTCTTCTTACTTGATATATTGTATTTTATTTAAAATATTTCACAAAGATTTTACATTATTCACAATAATCACACGCGTGGCTTGTACAAACGTTTTCGACATAGTCTACTCAAAAAATTGCCTGTCATGAATAACATAACCGGCAGGAACGATACCGTAATAATCGATATATCGTTCCTAATATCGATATATCATTCATCATATTATATCCTTCATCCTATTATTGCAAATAATTACAAATTTATTAAAAATACAAAATCGATACAACCTTCATTCTAATATGATGATATCCAGAGAATGAATTTCCCTAGGTTACTTGGAGATTCACACCTGAACACCCAACCTATGACATGAATTGTTAGAATAGTAAATTGGAAGAAATAGTGAAAATTAAAGCAGTAGAGGAAACTTATTCTTAAAAACATGGTATACTTTACAAAATTAAAAATTAAAACATTCACACAAAAATTAATATAATATATATATATATATATATATATATATATATATATATATATATATATATATATATATATATATATATATATATATATATAATATATATAGCACCTTCAATTATTTGTCACATATACTATTCATGGTTCAGCACTTTCATTACTTAAACTAAAATATGGTTTAATATTGATTATATTTTCACTTTGCACTTTATTATTCTTTTTATGTATACATTATTACCTGAAAACTTTACTATAGGATAGGGACCATGGTACACTGCTTCTAATTTGTTTCTTCCATATTGTTGGTTTTTTACAAGAACAAATTTCGCATCTTGTAAGTTCTTTGGCACATATATTTTTGGATTTTTTGGCAGAAAATTCTGGTGATAGAGGGAGTCGCAAGAACAATTTTAATTGTTCTGCGTATGTTTTTATTGGAAGTGGGAATGAAGACTCTACTTTCTTTATTAAGGCTCCAGGGAGGGAGGGATTTTGACCCATCATTAGGATAGCAGGGGCAGTTCTTAAGCATAACAGCAATAGGGGTAGGAGATCCAACCAGTAATTTTGAACATCTTCCAACTCATCCGACAGCATGGCTCAAAGAGACCTCAATAGTGCTCTATGAAAGTTTTCAATGAGTCCATTACTCTGAGGGGTATAGTTAAATTCGGGATCCTAGCTGCTCACAAACACTTTTAAATAAATCAGAGGTAAATTGTCCTCCACGATCCGAAACATAAGTTCCTACCCCTCCAGCTATGGGTAAGAATTCTCTGGTAATTATCTCCACAATTGTAGAGGTTTCTATGTTTTTCAAGGGGAAAGCAAAGAGATAGCGAGAGAAT